>CM021106.1:489028542-489099303 GCA_007115665.2 Sequoiadendron giganteum
CTGCCCAAAATCCCTAATCTGGGAATAAATCTCCTAGCCTAGCGTATGTTCCAGTGTGCATTAAATTTAGTGTTTTCAAATTTTCAGGTCTTTATTCAAGCTGCTATAGGTTTCTCGGTGCCCCTCTATAGTTTTTACTAGTTTTCTATTCTATTTTGCATTCATTTCTAGGTCATTTATTATAGTCTTGCATATCATTGGGTTTCATAATTAGATCTTTCATGTTACTAGTCTTTCCAAGCCCTATCTTGGAGGTGAAACCTTCTTTAGTCATTAATCATAGCTTAGGACATCCTTTAGCAGATCTCTTTCTCTTATTCGATCCTTGGATTTAGATCTTTAGGGTTTCCTTGAGTGAGACTAGGTGAAATAGGAGGAACCCTATCCTTGTGCTCCATCTCCTAAAAGGTGGGGCACCCTATTTCAAATCTTTCATTTTGGTGAACCTGCATAATTTAGAACATCATATTTTTTGATTTGGAGTGCATCACAGTCCTCGATCTATCTTGGATTAACATTGCATAAGGTTTTGGATTAGTTCATTGGAATCTAGGGTTTT
Source organism: Sequoiadendron giganteum (assembly GCA_007115665.2). Taxonomy (NCBI): domain Eukaryota; kingdom Viridiplantae; phylum Streptophyta; class Pinopsida; order Cupressales; family Cupressaceae; genus Sequoiadendron; species Sequoiadendron giganteum. The sequence continues at coordinate 489,029,102 of CM021106.1, forward strand.
TAAATTTTGCATTAGTGAAAGTGCATATAGGTTGAAATTTTATCTCTTACATCATTGAATATCATTTGAAATCTGCATTTTCACTTAGTCTAGACATCATCCAAACTAGAAAAAATAACATTTACACAGAATTTGCTAAAAATAGTGCAAAAACCCCTAATCTAGGACTCATATGCCCCTTTGGGATATTTAGTCCCAATAAAAGTGGTTTTTCCTAATTTTTGGGTATTATGTGGTGATTGTTATTCAACATATAATCCCTCAAAACCCTTTTGGGAAATATACACCACTATGGGTGATTTATTCCCGTTTCAAATTTTAGATTGCATTTTCCAACATTAAAAACTTTGTTTTTGTGTTTTTGTGTTTTTGTTTACTACTATTAATTATTTGTTTCAATTTGTAGAGTTTTTGTTTTCTTCATTTCATTGAATCTAGCTTAATTATATTTGAATTAGAATTAGAGCATAACATTTATCTTGTGTTCATTGCATCTTTAATTTCCTTGATTATCCCTTGTATGAGCTTTTCTACTTGGTATCCTATTGCTAATATAATAGTGACTCGTAGTTCGAGACTCATGTCATCCCATGATAGCACAATCATCATGGATCTTGGGTTATCTATCTCTTTCACTACTAGTGTTGACATTAGTTCACTAGGTATGGACCATACCGTTAACAACTCTTTGCCTCCATGTAGTGTGACAAATATTGAGACAATGGTTGCTAGTATTCCACACGAAAACATAATCTAAATTCATGAAGACTTAGAAAACCTATAAAATCAAATAAGAACTGAAGATATTTCAACTAGTATTATCCCTAATATAGATAGCATACATCGAATGATTGAAAGTGAAGACAAAGTTGACCTTGTGCATAACATAGTTCATATTTTTGAAAAAACATCTTACCTCAACCACTAGTTGTGCTTTACCTTTGAACAATGTACCAAGCCAAGGAGGAATTCAAATTCCTCCTCCCACAACAACTGCCTCTATTCCTTCCTATACAAACCCTCAAATTACAATAATAATGCAACCTACTAGTAATGTGATTCCTGCCTTGGGTATTTCCGCTAGCATCCTTAGTACCTTTGTGGCATCACATGTCATATCTCCTACAAATTTACCTCCTATAATAATTCCATTCACTTTTCCCTTGAACATATACACACCTCCACCTTATTCACCCCCATCTAAAAATGCAAACAATGATCCTCTCATAAATCAACTTTTTCAAACTATTTCATCCCTGCAAAAACAAGTTGCCACTATAAGCCAAAATCAAAATGGCCAACCTACATATTATGTTAAAATAAATCCCTTATCCTTGGAGATATTGAGAATGTTGATGCCACAAGGTATATAGGTTCCTAGATGCGAGAAATGTGACGAAAAAGGAGATCCTTCAAACCATGTTTTTTCTTATATCACCCTATCTAGTGACTTTATTCTTGAGAATAATCTCTTGGCTAAGATTTTGCATAGATTCTTGAAGGATATCGCTTTAGAATGGTTTTACTCATTACCAAACAACTCAATTCATTCATTCAATGAAATTGTTGAGGCATTTATAACCATTTCGAAGTGCATATGACCCCTAAGATGACCCTAGATGATTTGATGAGATGAAAGAAAAAATATGATGAAAATGTTACTGACTTTATTTCATGCTACCAATCGCTTTATTCCCAAATCGATGTAAAGATTCTTGAACCTCACCTTCTAAGGATTTTCATTAAAAACTCATAAACAAAGATACAAGATAATCTTACCATGATGAAGTTCCCCTCCTTTGTGCACTTGTGTACTGCCCTTCATGATTATCAAAATTCAGTTAGTATTTGTGAAACAAAACACACCTCTAGCTGAGCTAAAAATTTTGAATCCACAAACCAAAACAACTATCAACCTTTTAGAAAAATGAATAAAGGATTTCTTCAACTTAATCCCCCTTGACAAATGACTCAACATGTCGATACACAAGTGGTTGCTATAAGGAAGTGAAATTATTTCACATTTGGAGGTTTGGCTAGAGAATTCACTCCCTTACCTAATACCCTCCATAACACAATGTCACAACTTCTAGAATAGAAAATGATCACCTTTCCTCCCATTAAAACTCCCAATCCTAATAAGGCTCTACCCCCAAAATTTATATTGCATGCTTATTGTCATTATCATTGACAAAATGGACATGAAACAAAACATTGTAAACATCTTAAACATCTTGTGTAAGACCTCATTGATTCTGGTCGAATTTTAGTTGGTAGTGTTAATGATCAAGGAAATAAGTCCATTGCCCCTCCTAACCAAAACTCGCAAATATTTACCAACCCCATGCCAAATTATAATATTTCATTTGTCAAAGCTAGTGAAACTATGAAGAATGATGTGATGAATGTTGACACAGATTATGACAACATGGATACTGATAAAAAAGATCCTATAGAACAAAATCCTATCGATGGTTTGGTTGCATTGGTCAAAACTTAACATCATAAGGAACAAACTAAAAAACCTCTTGACATTGCTTTCTCCTCACAAGATATACTTAAACATGCACCTGATAGTCATCTTTACATAGTTGGTCAGATCAATGACAAGCCCACTAATGGGATATTAATTGATGATGTATGTGGAGAGAATGTGATCACCAAGGAATTCCTACCTGTGAATGAACTCTATCAAGAAATATATGATAAACTAAAAGCATGGATAAAGACTCGTAATGGTTTCACTTGCCCTACGATGGGATCAATCACCCTTCCTTTACAAATAGGACTGATAAAACTAGATGTATCATTCTCCATTATCTCAATGTCAAGCCAATTCCATGTGAAGCTTGGTTACCCATGGCTACGCTCCATGGAAGTCATCCCATTGGTTGTCCATAATTGCTTAAATTTTCCCTTTTACAATGAACTTTTCATTGTGGATCATAGTGGCTTTAATCCTTTGTCTTCCCATGGAAAATTTTCATTAGATTTCTTTTGGCCCAAGCCCATGGAACCTATTAAACCTTGAGAAGACTTATTTTTCAAATCCTATCAAAATTTTAAGGTGAAATTCCTAGTGAAAATATCCCTTACAAAAATGCCTCAGCCTATTGTTAATTCTACCATCCTTGACGAAACCATGATTGAACCTAAAGACATTCCAAACAACCAAGACCAACCTGGGATATATCCTTTTCCTATCTCCTTAAAAGATCAAGAGACAACGAAGACAATTTTGTCATGTCTGCTAAAATAAATTTTTTTTGTAAAGCTAAAGAGAAAGTAGTTGAACAACCTTACATGGTTCCTTCCATTCCTCCCCTTAGGGAATAAAATAAACCTATGGTTGATAAACTTGATCCTACACAAACATAACTTGAAAGTTGTACTAAAAGAAATAGAAATGATAGAGAGCATATGCATAGACATTGTGGTCTTGCTCAAAGTTTAAACAAAGAAACAAACAAAGAAAATAAAAATCCAAACTTCAATGAAGCAATACACGATGAGTCTCCCTCTTCACAATGAAAATATCCTTTACTGCAACCACAATAGGAGTTAATCCTTCTTTAGAAATTATAATTTTACCTCACATTGTGATTAATTTGGATGACGATCATGAGGTTGCTAAAATTGATGAGGAGGTGCATAATGAATTGAACACATTATTTTGCTCTTCTATGAGCTCACATTATAATTCTCCTAAGAAGAGTGTTGAACTTGGTGAAAACCCTAGTTCAACACTTTCTATTGTCCCTTTAGCTAGTTGTCTGCCTTTTGTATACGATGAACACAATTGGGATGTGCAAGATATGCTAATAGGTTGACTTACATGTGCCTTACTAGTATTTTGCATTATTTTTCTATTTCTTTTATGTGATTGCATGTGCGTAATGTTATCCGCCATAATGTTTTGTTTGATGTATTTCTCTCTCTTTGTGGCATTCCTCTATTTTTACCTGCATTGTTCTCTATGTTGTAAACATTTTATCTTTTCATTTTTCTTGTGTTTTTCCTTTTGGGGATGACACAAGGCATTGAGACATTCATGTCTCTTCCATGTTGACCAAAAATATTTTCCTTTATCCTTTTCATTTGTCTTGTGTTTTCCTTTTTGGGATGACACAAGGCATTGAGACCTTTAGGTCTCTTCCATGTTGACCTGAAAGGTTTTTTTTTTGTTCTCAATCTCTTTGTGTAATTATTCTTGTTCCATGAGTATTTTGGGAATGATGATAGTTATGAGCTCTCTAAAAACATTGTAGAAAAGACATAGTAACCCTAAATCCATGGATCACTCATGTGTTTTGAGTTTCATTTTGGTGGAAACCCTTCCCTTTTCCTTGATGTAGCTTAATTTGGAAACATATGACTTGGCATAGGGATTTCCAAATAATCTCTCATGTCCTCTTTATTGTTAGCATTTATCATTTTCTACATTAAATTAATTTCTCACAACATGGTGTTTAGCAATTTCTTTAAAATTGGGGCATACAATGGCATTATTCTTTTGCATTTCATGTTTCATTATGCAGCCTTCTTACTTCATGAGATGCATCTTTCACTTTATCATTGACATTGGGTGTGATGTCCTTCAAAAGTGTGATCTCTCTTAGCATATTATATTCCTCTTAGTGGCTTGATGCAACCCATTGCATCCCCTAGGTTGTGAATCTTCTATTCTTTTATTGGTCCTCTCTTGGAGACATTAGACACAATTTTCCCTAAGTTAATAACTTACATGAACTTAGCCAAAATCCTTTTAATACTCTTTACACTACCTTTGCATTTACAATTTTAGTTATATGGCCACCTTGCGTAACACACTTTGCTTGCCTACAAAGCCATCTTGTTGGTTCATGAGTATCAAGCATACAAATCTTTTCCTACCTCATGAAGATAGAAGTTCATTATCATGTGGCACCTTATCAAAGTTATCAAGAGGTATAGCTTTGGTCTGGTTGGAAAGGAAGACGAAATTCAGTGTGATTTTCCCATAGCCACTTTCTTGTGAGTGCATACCAACCATGTGCACATGTGTCTCACCCTTTTGGATACTCACCCAATGGAAAAACTAGAGTTTCGTTGCCTCAAAGTGAGCATGCATTTTATGAAAAACAACTTAGATCTATTCCACAACGTGCAGGAAAAATAGTCGAATATTCATCCACCCCTTTGTTTGTTTTTCCTTTCTCTTTATCTTTAGTTGTGTACGCTTGTGCCTTGTTCTTACTCCTTATATCATTTTTCACGTGCATTCTTTCGTGCCTATGTTGGTTTGTCATAGGATCTTGATATTGTGGGCTTGATCATCCCTCTTGATCATTATCATCTTATCTTATCGATGCTGGTACACTTCAACCCCTCTTGATGTGAGTTTTTCTACTTTAGTGTGAGTTTTAAGGAAGTTCCTCCTCTCACTAAGGTGGGGGATAAATGTAGTAATGGAAAAATTATCCCTCTAAATTTTCACACTTGTTTGGGTCCTCCCTATTAAATTGAACATAATGTTGCCTTGAATTAATTTTGTAATGTGTTTAACACATTCACATTAGGTCTTGGGCCCTTGTAAACTAAATGAACTTAGTTGTGCCTTATTTAAGTTTTCATAAAGTGTATATTAACAATTTCACACTAATCTAGGGTTTTTATTATTAATTGGGCTTCTTTATGCCTTATTTGGTCTTATTTTGTGTCCACAATCCTTAATTAATACATCTTTCCGAGGATAATCTTGACATAAACCAACATCCGATCATAATTCAAGTGTTTTTAGATTGTATGACCCATATTTAGTGATTTGGGACTCATACACCACTTTGGGCGTATGGGTTCCACTTAAGTTTCGGGGCCTGAATCTGGATTTCACATGAATCTAAGAATTTCTTGAAAAATGTGTCCCAAGCTTGGCCTAATGGGACTGATACACCCCTACTGGTGTATGATTCCTTCTTAGCTTAGAAATAATTTAAATTCAAATTCTTGGCGGGATTTTATTCTCCTAGATTTGATTTCGACTTGTAGTGTTGTAATTTTCGGAGATTTGGCATAAACAAGTATAAATATAAGGTTATTTTACATATTTTATCCTAGAAATTTTAATGAGAAAGTGTGACCTAAGATTGAAGAATGCTAGCACCTACAAGAGCATTCAAGAGCTGATTATCAAGCTTTTTGGAGCATTATTCAAGTATCAAGCATCATGTCAAAGGCATAATGCATCATGTTTATTTTTGAGCTAACATTTGTGACGTTAGGTTTATGATTTAAGCAAGCATTCAATTCTAGATCTACTACATTCAAGCAAGAGTCAAATTACACATTCATGCTAGCCATCTCATACATTTTTGCAACAATTTTTTTCTAGGGTTTAGTGAGTTGCAACATATCATTTTGTTCATTCTTCATTCCTCCATTCTATATCATTTCACTTCAAGGTTTGATTACTAAAATATGGTTTGACCAAGGAAAACCCCTTTCCACTAACAAAACAACATTTTTACCTCTCTTTGGTGTGTGATTTTTAGGTCTAGGTTGAAGGAACATTGTAGAGAAAGATTGGAAAGAAGTTGTCAAGTGTGTAAACTTTTCAAAGTTGTCACCTTGTTTACAAGATCACTAAAAGGCATCTACAGAGAAAAATTCAACATTTCTGACCCAAAAATTAGGTTGAGAAGATATAGCTGAGATTGAAGAGTAGATTAAGATCTTGATCCTATAGAAAATCCAAGTAGGACTAATATGCCACTTCTGGTGTATGAGTCCCAATACTATCAAATTTCCAAATTTTAGGAGTTCTAGACTTATCACTACCAGATTTTTGTTCTGACCCCAAAAACCCTAATCTGGGACTGAATCGCCTAGCCTAGCATATGAGTCCTAGTGTGCACTAAATTAAATATTTTTAGCATTTTAGGTTTTCATTCAAGCTTCTACAATTTTATATGTGCCCCTCTATACTTTTTCCCATTTTTCTATTCTATTTTGCATTCATTTCTAGGTCATTTATTGTAGTCTTGCATATCATTAGGTTTCATAATTATATCTTGCATGTTACTAGTCTTTCCAAGCCCTATCTTGGTGGTGAAACCTTCTTTAGTCATTAATCATACCCTAGGACAACCTTTAGTAGATATATTTCTCTCATTCTATCCTTGGATCGAGATCTCTAAGGTTTCCTTGAGTGAAACTAGGTGAAATAGGAGGAACCCTATCCTTGTGCTCCATCTCCTAAAAGGTGGAGCACCCTATTTCAGTTGTTTCAAATAATATTTTGAAGAGATGTAAGAAATTTAAAGAGGGATTTTATGTATTGAATATGCACTTGAAATTTTCATATGGTCAAAAATTAAGAACCTAGGTGGTGACATTAAAAATATAAATTTCACTTTTGAGGAGAAATAAGGGATTCTTTAAATTATTTCTGATTGTGTGGGTTTATTTCTATATTTTTAAGTCTTGGATGTTTTTTAATGGATTGATAAGGCTAATGTGTATTGTAAATAAAAATAATGTTTTGGTCACATTATAATTGGATGTACTATCAATGGAATTCAATACTCTTTTTTTTAGCTATTAGTCACGATTATGTATACATTATATTATTAATAGATTATAAATTATTTATGTTATACATAATATGGATTTTAGGGCCTTGCATCCAATCTTTTCTCTTCATTTATCTTATGAATAAGTGCATCTAAGACCCTAGAGGATGGAAGGGTAACAAGTGACAGTTGAGGGCCACTATGGTGCACATATGAATGGGTGTGAGAAATGTGAAAGGGGTCATGGTATGGGAAAGAGGAATGAAGGAGGAAATATAATGAAGGGTATGCATAGGCATGGATGGATGAATATAATTATGTATATACACAAAATGTTAGGGAACCGTTGATGTAGGAATTCCACAACAAAGAGGGCTAGTGATAGGTTGGGTAGTGGTAGTTGAAATATGCATATAATTGACATGTATACTATGAAATATATGTATCTAAAGAGGGGTACAAGTAGGAGGAAGGTTATATAGAGGGTAGAAGATGGAGAAATAAAAGAAACTATGTGATAAAACACTAACTTAGAGGTAAGGGTGGTATTATAGGGATGCATAATTGTAGTGAAAGGAGTGATGATGGAAAATAGATAAATGGTAAAATAAGGGGAGGAGATAGATGCACTAACCAAACAAAATAAAGTAATTTTAGAAATTTCATAGCTAACAAGTAGATTAGGATCACAAGTAGATTATGGTATAGATAAAATATATGAAGCTAAAGATAAGAAATTCACTTTCATATTTAAAAATAAAAAAAATTAGTGGTATAAATTAGATATAAATAAAAAATCATCATTAGGTAGACACTAGTGTGAAGGGTAGGAAAAAGAGAGAATACAATAAAGATCAAACCCTAAATAGAAAAATATGCATTAATAAAATGAAAATAAAAAGTGCAGAAATATTATTAAGATCTAAAAAATAATATTACAATTATAAAATGCAAATTTTAGACCACATAAAATCCCAAATAAAAACCCAAAGGTGGTGCAAGAAAGGATGAGTTCACCAAAAAAAAATATTTATCATTTCCCTAAGATTAATCTAGATTATTGTATAGTTAAATGTATACAAGTTAGCATAAGTTAATCTATATTAATAAATAACAATTATGGAAGTGGATAATTCATTATTTAAAGGATAACCTTGGATATTATATTTAATAGATAACAACACTTAGCTCTAGGAATTATGTTGAAGATTCTTCTAATGTACACATTTAAATTTATGTTTCAAAACAAAAATGGGGAATCTAGATCTTCTCTTTAGCTTAGGTTTTGCATAAAAATATGCCTTGTTTTAGGTCAAATCTATGACACTAGATCCATTCTATAGGAAAAAATATACTCTACGGGACCTAGAAATCTGATTATGTTGGTTGTGCACTTCTACTTGTGAATTCACTAGAATTCATGACTCTTATTAGTTATCAAGGATTGATGATATTTAAAAATACCTTAAGAATGTTGTATTGCTAAGGGGCATGTTTTCCTAGTTGAATCCTCAAGAGATACCAACTATATGGTCATGCTAAAAATTAGTAGGTAGAAAAAAATGTGTAAATATCTTTGTTGTCACAGAAGTGTGAACCCTTGCTAAGCTAATAGAATCACTCAACCACCTCATGAAACATAGGATGACCTCTAGAGAGGATCGGTTCCCTTAGAACTTCACCTAATCTAACCTATGCTACCATTTATTGGTGAGAAAAGGATGAAAGGAAACATAAAATTGAATCCCAAGATTAAAAGGTGATGCACTAAATTGATTTCCAAAACCTATATTATTGTTTGTACATGTAAAATGATCAACAATTTAAACCTAGAACATACACAACTTATTATTTTGTATGTCTTTGAAAAAATGTTCCATAACAAGGTTTAGTATGCCAAAAATAATGTTTAGATGGAGCTATGATTCCTATCACAACTTAAAATCTATTATTAACTAGTTAACACAAGTTTTGCCCTATAAAAATGCATAGTTTTTGCTAAAAAAAAGGAGAATAGGAAAAAAATCAAGGGGAAAAGAAATCACCACAAGTTTACATCAACTATATTAAGAGATTTTCACAATAATACAACATTGAGAAGGTAAAATATCTCAACTTTATTAATCAAAAAGTGTTGCATACTATTATACAAGCTTGAAAATTGAGTTACAAAGCTACTCCAACTTGAATGAACTTTGGAAACAAGTTACAATGGAAAGCCAAGAGAGTAAGAACTAACTAAAATATTCCCTTAGGATTTCTTATTTTTTGCTCAACATCTTGCTATGCAATAGGAACATGTTGTTGATAAATGGAATACATGTGTTCACTTTAGTTGGCTGGGTCAAACCACCTTAGGTGTCCAAAAGAAATATCCCTACTTTGCAACCCCTTAAAGTGATCCAAAAAGGTGTTTGAATGATGAAAAAATCATGCCTTGACCTTTTCTATCAACCAAGTCCCATTAGATAGCTCCTAGATACTTGGAGGTACTCAAAACTAGGTCAAATTTTCTCTAGATTCTTTCCAACTATTGCCCAACTCATTCAACCTCCCCCTAGATACTTACATTTCCTCATGAATGCCCATTAATTCCATTAAACTACATTGAACTTGTCTCCAAGTCCATTGGGCATATGGAAGAGGTTTGAATCAATCAGAAATCTCCTAGGAAGATGTACACGAATCTTAAGGGCTCTCTTTTAGCATATGTTTTATTCATTTGTAACCCTTTATTTGCCTTGATAGTCAACAATATTTCCAATTTGTCCCTCCTTACTATCAATTTTCATCTATTATTCTTGTATTTTCCACAACATTGTCATCTCTATTGCAAGCTTGAGCTTTATGGTGTTGAGATTTAGTTTACCATAGTATATATTTGCTTCAACAATAAAAAAAAGTGTACATTTCCTTCATAGAAAATACTTATTCCATCAAAAGGATCACTGTATATACATAAAGTCGTAGACCTTGAAAGGGCATATGATAGATCTACAAAGAAAAGACATCCATCCTTTGAAATAAATGATTAATAAACAATGAATTATTTTAGTTTAATTTTTCACTTAGATTTAAGATGATAAGAATATGATCCACCAAAATTCATGCTTGCATGAAAGACCACACATTGTATATATCTATTCGTGTGCATACATTATCAAACAAAATATTAGCCCTATCTTGTATCAAATCTATCATCTATGCATGGTTGTCTACACTATTTTCAACTATGATCTTTAGATTGTCATTAACCTTTTGTATGACTAACACTATCTTTCAAAGCACTATCAATAACATTTGAAGATATGTCCTTTTTGTTTCATCTTGAATGTAAATCATCTTGACATATTGCTAATCACTTATGGATTCTAATGCATACTCTTGTATGCCCACAATTATTTGTTCTATCTATAGGAATCGTAGTATTTTTTAAAATCCATCTTATAGGGATTGTAATGAAGTGAATATGTTTTACATAGCAAGGTGGAAAGAACTATTTGTCTCTAATAGTATTTAGATTGCTAGTTCACACTCCCTAACTACAAATTATGACCTTGAGTAACCAATTTCATTCTTAATTCTTGAATTTGTTTCTTGAGAGATTGTGCAACATCCACGCTCATGATAAGAGATTGGTACCAAGGATACTATGTAATATTCTATCACCAGTATACTCAAGATAGTCAAATCGCCCAACTAGATAATTGGATTTTATATTTACATTCAATTCTTTCAATAACTAAACTAAATTGGTTCACCTTCAACAAAAAACCATTGCATTACTTTTCACCGATTGCCTCTTTTTTATGAAGTCACCGCTCCTTTCTTAAAATGATCACTAGCTTGATCACTTTTTATTGTGATAAAAATCATATATTTGTCTTCTAGCTACCATTTTGGACTATCCACTCTTCAAAATAAATACAACCTTTATCATATTTTTCACATGTTTCTTCATTGTTCCTTTATCATTGCACTAGAAGTAGTCTAGTCTCATACACTGAAGAGTATAGTGAAATATTGCTCATATGATAAATATTTTATGAATATTGGATAAAAAAACATATCTAATGAAAATAATTTGTACATGATCTAACAGTAATTACCTACCACTATCAAATACCTCCTTAATGATTGTCATTTCTACAAGAATTCATACTAAACAATCCACATGAAATCTTTCTTGCTCACTGTGTTTTGCTAACTTCCCTCATGGTTGTGCATATCTTAGCCTCATTAATTTGATCTTCAACTGTCATTAACCTTGCATAAATAACTAGAATCTTGCACTTCTCCCAATCCGCCCTTTTTGATCACTCAAAAAATTTCTTCCTTTTGATTTGCAATGACACTTTTATTACATTTTTCTCATTTTTCTACATCTCTATTTTTCACATAATTTCATTGATATTCTCGATAGCTTATTCATTACCAAATCACCATGTTTCTATATCAATTTGTACAAATTAAAAAAATTCATTGACTGATCGTGCATGTTAAGCCAAAAATAAATAATGAAATACTCTTGAAAGCCCAAAAATATTTTTGCATTATCACCAACCTTCATCACAACAATATTGATAATAAAATTCAACCTCAAGAATCTTCTAACTTGGACTAATTTTAGATTATGCCTTAACCCTTCAAAAATGACATCTATACCATATTTCCATGATTTAGGGAAGTTAGTTGCAATGGGAATGTCTATAATCAAAATTAAAAAATAACAACAAAAAATTCCTTTACACAGATATTTCCTATTACTTTTATGATATTTTGTCCTTTTCCTTTGTGTTGCTTGGTACCATTACCAACCAACTAAGCAACATGAAATACATTGAACTCAATTTCATTAAGATGTTCTCCTTGTTCCTCAACAACCACAACCATATCAAGAAGGACTTGGTGCAACTCAAGAAAAATATTTTTTCAATCTCCTCGGTAGCATCATGTCTTTCTTTTCTTTCATGGATGGTATCCAGAAACTAGCCTCTCCCTTTCATATATCCCTTATTCATCATAGTTAGAACTTAGAACTTTTCCCCATGCACTATTCTCAATTATGTCAATGCTCCCTCTATGACATTGTTACCATCTATGACATTGTTTCCCTTTTTCATTAAGAATTATTATTGTCATACTATTTTTAAAGATAGTTATATTTTTTATTAAGAAAGAAGGGTTAATGAGCCCTAAACCATAAAAAAAATGAAACAGGCCTAATAGTCGACAAATCAGACCATAATAAAACAACAAAGATAGAAAATACTTTCTATCCAAAAAAACAAGCCTGCAAGCCGCCTAGAAAGATACAAATAGGATAGCAGCCCAACAACAAAAAAGTAGCTAGAAGAACAGACCAAAAGACTACCTACAGGCCTCCAAAAAAATAGTTCTTGAGAACATGAGCTTGAACCCAATTTTTTTTCCCCCAAATGCTTTTCAATCATGATAAATTTCATCTTAGGAGTATTTTTCTTCTTGCATCACACCTTAGTCGAAGAGAAGTAGAAACAAAGTTTAAATATTTTTGACATGAAGGGGGAGAAGCCCCTTCAAAAAGAAAACAAGTGGAGCAACAAGAACAATAGGTGGAACATCCAAACCCAAAACAGGAGTAAGTAGAACCATGCAAGATAACATTATCTAGAATTGGAGCAACAAGGGCCTCAAGGAGGAAACATGCACAACAAAAAGAACAAATTTATCCAAAACTTGAGTAGCAGTGTCCACAAGAGTGGTAACATTATCAATAGTAGTCACTTTCTTCTGAGTAGTAGATGAAGGAGGCTCAAAATACTCACTATCAAAAGAAGAGGAATCATCTAGGTACATAGTTAGATGGTCCTTCATAGTATTCTTCTACCAGGTAGAATAAGAAAAAGGATGATAGTTGTGAGAGCAGTCACAAGCCAAGTATCTTGTAGCAAAAAAAATTCTACAATAAAATGGGATACCTTCGTAATCCATGAGCTAAGACCAAGACCAATATTTAACCTATAGCACAACCTCTCTAGGTAGTGCTTGAGACAAATTAACCTCCACCAAGGTTCAAGCATAGCAGGTGTGTGTATAATTCAAGGAAGCCTCATCCACTTTCAGAAATATACCAAGAGCATTAGCTATACCTTGAAGAGTAGAGGAGTCCCATAACTATAAGGGGAGATAAGGAATTCTCACCCAAATAGGCATAATATCAACAAGTTCCTTTAGGATATTGAAGGAGGGAACCCATGGCCTCAAAGGTAGGGGATGAGAATCCCAAAACCATAGAGCTTGATCTAAAATAGTTTTCCTATCCTCAAAAGAAGAAAAGCGAACAAAAAAAAAACCTCTAGCGGAAGGATAAATATCAATCCTACCTCCCACCAAGGGTTTCTAGTGCTTCATTATCCAGATATTTAGAGCTGGGAGAGAAGGCCACAAACAAAAAAGTTTGTAGATTAATCCCATTTTAGAGAAATGATCAATGCACTAAAAAACATCCTTCTTGAAGGAGAAAATAGGAGTATTAGAGGCATACTTAAAGATTTCTATGTTACTCATTTGTCTAAATATCACCTTATTTTTCATCTTTGACCTAGAGGTGTAATGGTTATTGAATTTTCCTACTTGCATCTTTGTCACTACAATGTTGTGTCCTTTGTTAAGCCTTTCTCATAGCACAACTAAGTGTTGTCATGAACAAAACCTCTTGTATCACTTATAGGTAAACATTTCTTTTTGTCATTGGTCTTCTCTTCAATGGATGCATTCTCTCAAATTCCTAGGTAATATGATCTTCTTTCTTCAGATATTACTTCAGAATGGTCATGTATCTTTGCAGGCTCTTATGCAATGTGTTGCAACTGACCAATGACTTCATTTAAGCTATGCCTAATTTATACATTTGAGAGCTTCCCACTAGATAAATCTAATTGAATAATTGGTTTCACACCTCTATAATAATTCCATTTGGGCCCAAACTCATTTGGAATAGAAAAAATAGAACATGATGCACTATTTATGATATGTTTTGTGCATTCCATTGTAGTGATGCAAAAATAGAGTTTTAAAGAACACACTTTATGAACCATTCAAACTAAGTTACCATTCAAAAAAACCCACCCTTTGGTTATATAAGAAAATGGTGGATCAACCAACTATGTAAAGTAAATTTCTATCCTTGCTACCCATAGGTGATGAAAAATGGACAAGATACCTAGTGATTTGCAATACTCTAAAACTTATGTACATCGAGAGTACACATCAACTTTCTCTTTTAATCATGGAGTTTCCCCACTACAATTCTTTCTGTTGTATGCTATTTTATCTCACCATTTCAATGCTTCACCTATATCAGTAACAATAACTCCAACAAGTGGTTGATGATTATCTAGACTTCATATTTGAACAAGAAAATCATTTACTCCATAGTCACAACCATCTACTATGAGATGGCCATATATAATTTACATGTTTGGATCCTTTTGTTGGATGTTGTGGTTGTGTTGCTGATATATGGTTGTCATTGATGTTAACAATATTAGAATTGATATCTTGAAGACTGTATATGTTGAGGATATTGAGAAAATTATAATGAATATGTTGGAGCCTGTCTGCAAAGAAGTTAAGCTCAGTGAGGTGAAAATTTCAGTATGTTGTTATTCTGAAGTTGTGCTTTAAAGGGTTTTTTTTTTTAGCCTATCTAGTTTATCCTCCAGAAATTTCAGAGGTGTGCATCAAGATTGGAGCAAGTTGTGAGTTTTTGTGTTCCTACAGTTATTTTGTTACTGTAGCTAGTGTTTCTAGAAGAAGAGAATGTAACTCTTGTAATTTGAGTTTTTATGTATGCTCCTGCGATGTTTGTTGATGTTTCTAGATCAGGCTCTATCCTTGTTGCACATTCGCATTGATCGATGTGCTCGTGATAAGAGAATTTTCCTTTGTGTGTTC
The DNA here is from genome assembly GCA_007115665.2 of Sequoiadendron giganteum. NCBI lineage: Eukaryota > Viridiplantae > Streptophyta > Pinopsida > Cupressales > Cupressaceae > Sequoiadendron > Sequoiadendron giganteum. The sequence continues at coordinate 489,044,590 of CM021106.1, forward strand.
GGGTTTTTCAGATTCTTGGTTGACACGGTGGTTATCGCATGTTGTGGATCCTCATGGATTAATTTTTGAATGTTTGGTGTCTTCGAGGATTTTTTTTTAGGTCTTCATTATGTTGTGACTGACTTTGGTTGGTGCACATTGAGATTTGTTCATGAATTGGGCCGACAATTTTTATTCATCTATTATTTTGTTTTTGGCTGAAAAAGTTGTTGATGTAATTCCATGTAGAAGATATTTAAGAGTGATTGTTTTCTTCATTTTACATGTATGAATTTGTGGTATGCGAAGTGTGCAAGTGCTATGTGTGATAAAGATTATATAATTTGATTGCAGAGTAGAGTATAAATAAGTTAGAGCAAAGTGTGAAGAAGTGTTTATGTGCCTAACCAAAATTGTAATCAAGATTTTGAAGAAGCTACTTTCTCAGTTCAATCTCTTCAGATGGATTTAATCAGAAAGTCTTATGTAAGATAGCGTGTCTTCTTTGAGTAGTGATCTCTAGGCAGTGTACCCGAATGCATGTGTATTCCTTATTCATTTTTTCTTATACTTTTAACATGATATAACTTGTGGATTAACCTCCACCTATGTTTTTCCCCTAATAGGGTTTCCACGCAAAAAATATTGGTGTTATGTGTGTTGTTGATTCATGATTTCACTCTAATTTAACAAATTTGAGATTAAATGTTAATAAGGTTAAATAAGTTTTAAATTATGTGACAACTAATTCACCACCCCTCTCAGTTGTCTATCCTTGTTTTGGAAAAAAATTGTATCAGAGGAGGTTCCTCTGAAGAAGTTTAATAGCTTGAGGTGATCCAAGATGGCATCATAAAACAAGGATAGTCCTAGATTCAATGGAACAAACTACTCTCTATGGAAGGCTAGAATGGACTGTCATTTGAAGTGCATTGGTGAACCCTTCTAGAATATTACAAGGAACATATATGTCATTCCTTAGAATGGTCCCTCTACTCCTGATGAGATCAAAGAAGTTGAAACTAATATCAGGGCTATAGAAGCATTATTGAGTGCTCTAATAGATTCAGAGATGACAAATGTGATGGGTCTGAGAATAGCAAATAAGATCTAGAAGAAGCTGGAAACATTGTATGAAGGAGATTCACAAGTGAAAGTTGCTAAACTAAAAAGTCTGAAAGGCAAGTGGGAAAACATGAAAATGAGCGAAGATGAAAACATTATTTCTTTCATGCAAAAATTAAATGAGCTAGTGATGGGTATTAGATGTGCCAGTGGAACCTTGGATGAAGAAGAGATTGTGGCTAGAGTAATCAGATCATTGCCTACTTCTTACAAAATGAAATCTTGCACTATTGAAGAGCTCAGGACACTAACAAATGTGACAAGAGATATGTTGATTGGCAAGCTTTATGCCTTTGAGTTGAGTGAATTTGGTGAATCTGCCCCTAAGACAAAATCTGCATTTAAAGCTACTGTATCTGAAAGAAACCGACAGAGATATGATCCGGGAGAAAGTTCCAGAAATAAATTCAAGTATGAAGATGAGATGAAATAGATTGAAGATGAAGAAAGAGAGTTAGAAGAGTTGGAAGCATTGATTATGAAAAGAGAAGCCAGAGGATAAGGTAAGTATAAGGGAAAGTTTCCTATTAAATGTTTCTCTTGCAATAAGATAGGTCATTTTTGTGTCAAAGTTTCCTAAAAGAGTTCCTAGACCTCTAAACTTGACAAGTCTAGATTTCAAAAGAAATGTTATTATGTTGAAGAAGGTGTTACTGATGATGAATCTGATAAAGAAAATGGAAATGAAGATGGATGGGTATTCATTGCTATCAAGGAAAATGGTCTAGTGTCCACTAAATTTTCTAGTAATAAGAATATTTGGAAAGATCTTGCAGCCAAAATTGAAGAAAAGGATAAGTGGGTGATTGAAAATGGATGCTCACATCATATAACTGGTGAAAAAAGCAAGTTTGAAAGCTTGGAAATCCATGACAGTGGTGTTGTAAGATTTGGAGACAACTATGCTGGTGTGATTTGTGGAAAAGGCACTATTTCTCCTTGTGGTAAATACAATACTGATGATGTTCTTTATGTAGAAAGATTGAATCATAATTTGTTGAGTGTTGGATAGATGGTCGACAAGGGATACAATATTCAGTTCGAAGATGGAAATTGTAGGATATTGGGAAGTGTTGGAAATGTAATTGCTTTAAGTACAAAGATAAGAGGTAACATTTCCCACCTGAGTGATGCTAGTGAAAGTTGTTTAATTTCTCAAGTTGATGTAAGTTGGTTATGGCATAAGAGGTTGTCAAAGTAAGCTCCACTCAAGTAGTTAGAGATCTTCCTAATCTAGTGAAGCCTACTAACACCATATTCAAGGAATGTCAAATGGGAAAGAAAACTAGAGTTTCTTTTCAAAGAAAACATCATTCTAATGGAGTACTAGAGCTAGTGCATACTGTTCTATGTGGTCCCTCTAGAATCAGAAGTCTACAAGGAGAAAGGTACTTTATGTTAAAGATATCAAATTTCCACAATCCATAATGTTCTTTGCAATGATTTTTGGCTTTGATTGTGTGAGAATTTTTTCATCAACATTTCAGATCACACTATATGATCCATCACCGAGATGAAAGAAGAGCTAAAGGAGAGAATGATTACTCTAGGATGATATGGGTTGCTTTCTTGAGAGAAAAACATGAAGCATTAGAAAATTTCAAAAGTTTCAAAGATATGGCCAAGAATGAGACAGGTTTGAAGATCAAATGCTTAAGGTCATACAGAGGTGGTGAATTCACTTCCCAGGAGTTCAATTCTTTATGTATAGAGCATGTAATCAAAAGATAGTTATCTTCTCCCAAAAATCCTCAATATAATAAAGTTGTTGAGAGAAAGAACATAAAAAATCTAGATGTTGCTAGAACTATGATGTTGGAAGGTAATGTACCTCATATCCATTGGAGAGAAGTTGTAAGCACTACTTTATATACTATTAACCGGGTAAATTTCAATGGTAATTATGGTAAGACTCCTCTTGAGATGTGGTTTGGTTATAAGCCTACTATTAAATATTTCAAAATATTTGGAAGTAGATGTTATATCAAAAGAGAAGAAGATATAGGCAAGTTTGATGCTAGGAGTGATGAAGGAATCTTTCTGGGTTACTCTACTAAGAGAAAGTCCTATCGGTGCTATAATAGAAGATTAAGGAAAATGGTTGAAAGTGAAAATGTCAGAGTTGATGAGGAGACTACTAGATCATCCAGATATTGTGGATATGATTCAGATGAACAACATGATAGTATCAATAAAGGAAAGAATGATCAGACACAATCAAGTTCAAATTGTTCTGATGAATCAAATGAATCAAGAAGAAAAATCTAGTGAAATTGTAGAAGAGAGAATAGAAGAACTAGAAGTTTGAGAGAATCCCAAAGTTTTGAGGTATGTGAAGTTAAATCATTTTGAAGATCAAATTATAGGAGATAAGAACAAAGGTGTGCAGACTAGAAGAAGAATTGCAGAAGAGTATTGTCTGATTTCAAAGATTGAGCCCAACAATATCAATGAAGCATGTAAAGATGAATATTGGATGGAATCAATGAAGGAAGAACTGATGTAGATAGAGAAAAAAGATACATGGATTCTTGTTCCTAGACCTCAAGATAAAAATGTGATTGGAACCAAATGGGTCTTTCAGAATAAGCTGAATGAACAAGGTGAAGTGGTTAGGAATAAAGCAACACTGGTATGTAAAGGGTACTCACAGATGGAAGGTATTGATTTTGAGGAAACCTTTGCCCCTATTGCTAGAATTGAAGTTGTAAGATTGTTTCTTGCTTATGCTTCTTTTAAGAACTAAAAAGTCTATCAAATGGATGTAGATTCAACATTTCTAAATGGTGAGCTAGAAGAAGAAGTATATGTTGAACAACCAGATGGATTTCAACTGACTAATAAAGAAGATATGGTTTTCCAATTGAAGAAAACACTGTATGGACTCAAGCAAGCCCCTAGAGCCTGGTATGCTAGACTAGATAAATACTTGTTGAAGCTTGGATTCAATATATGGTGTAGGAGCACCTATTTGATTTCTTGCCTCCATGAGGCCACTTGTAAATAGTTCTTATATTTTGTGTATTGGGTCTTATAATAAGGTTTATCAAACCATTTTATAGGTTTTAAAGTTTTAGGAAGTCACATTTCAAGTCATTTGTCAAATAATGTTTAAAGTTGTTCTATATTGTAAAAATTGTACAAGTTGCTCAAGAAAGTTGTCAAGCAACTTGTCAAAAGTGTCATTAAGGTGTTTTGTCAACAAAATAACTAAAAGGTGGTTGAAAATGGTTGGTTTTGGTTGTAAATTTATAAGTAAACCCTCCAAAACTCGAATTGGAGAGGTTGGATACATTATTTGTGAAGTTTGATGAATGGCAACCTCAAGTTTGTGTGCATTTTCTGATTTTACATTGTTTCCAGGTTGAAGTTGTGGTTTGTACGGCCTGATATGCACTCAAATAATGGAGTATCATATATGGATGGAAAGATATTTGTTTCTAGTTTCCAAATATTTTTGTCTCATTCAATTTTATTGATTTTTGTGGAAGATATGATTATTTTGGTGAGACTGCCTATTTAACAATATTGTGCAGAATTTACAGTCTGAAAGAATGTGATGAAACGGATTTTAAAGTACATATTTTGGGTCTGAAACCAATTTATGTTGTTCCTATATGAATCTACTTTCATTTTCTTCAAGTATCATCAAATTTCATTAATATTTGAATAAGTTATGATCATTTTAGTGAGGACAGGTTTGAACCCTATCTAGGGTTTGCAGTTTTGAGAAAATTGAAATAGTTTTCTTTTGGGCTACCATGGTTATGTTTCCAATGTGACATAGAATGAATAATAGCATGTGTTATACAAAGATTGATTTGGATTAATTTTGAAGGATTGTGAGATATGTTGTTGAATCTTCCTAACTCTGCATCAGATTGGTATCAGAGCTCAGCAAAAGGTCTGGGCTGAGAAAGAAATTGGTTTTGGTATTGTGGTTTTGTAGTTGTGTTTTGGTTGGCTGCAGGTTATATGAGAACCTAATTGCTGCCATTGAGAAGGCAGAGATAAAAGTGAGTTGTGAGAAAGGAGAAACTTGCTGAGACCATCTAGAAAAGATGGAGAACTTGAGAAGGCATTTGCAAGCAGAGGAGGAGAGAAAGAAGAGGAAAAGACAAGCAAAGATGGATAGGGAAATTGCTGAGTTGAAGCAAGAAATGAAGAGGTTGGATAAAGAGTTCCAAGAATCTATGAAGAGGATAGAACAAATGATGAAACAAGAGACAAGTTGGAATTTGAAATTGAAAAGGAAGATGGTTTGGCCTATAAAGAAGATTGTGAAAAGAAGAAGAAATGAGAAGATGAAAGAGGAAGAAGAAGCATTTGAAGAAGCATATGAAGATGCACATGAAGAATTCCTAGATGAAGACAAAGATGTTCCAAAGCATGAAGATGAAGGATGTAAAGTTGTTACAGAAATTAAAAGGCAAGAAGGTGAATGTATCATTGAGATAAGAAACCTGATTTCAGGACTTGAAGAGGTTGATTTGATTAAGGGAATGATCATGCATGAATTGGTCATAGAGGTTTGCAAAGGATTGATGAATGATGGAGGTATTATGGTAGAAAGTTTGTTTCATTTCATTATGCTACTAATGCTTTGGAAAAAGAAAAATTTTCAGGTTGAAAATACAAAGGAAAAATTGGAAAGGAATTGGAAGATCAAGAAGAAGACAATTCAAAGGGGCTTGAATTCTTTTGCCCCCGGGAGTTTGGTGCAGGAGCACCTATTTGATTTCTTGCCTCCATGAGGCCACTTGTAAATAGTTATTATATTTTGTGTATTGGGTCTTATAATAAGGTTTATCAAACCATTTTATAGGTTTTAAAGTTTTAGGAAGTCACATTTCAAGTCATTTGTCAAATAATGTTTAAAGTTGTTCTATATTGTAAAAATTGTACAAGTTGCTCAAGAAAGTTGTCAAGCAACTTGTCAAAAGTGTCATTAAGGTGTTTTGTCAACAAAATAACTAAAAGGTGGTTGAAAATAGTTGGTTTTGGTTGTAAATTTATAAGTACACCCTCCAAAACTCGAATTGGAGAGGTTGGAGACATTATTTGTGAAGTTTGATGAATGGCAACCTCAAGTTTGTGTGCATTTTCTGATTTTACATTGTTTCCAGGTTGAAGTTGTGGTTTTTACGGCCTGATATGCACTCAAATAATGGAGTATCATATATGGAAGGAAAGATATTTGTTTCTAGTTTCCAAATCTTTTTTTCTCATTCAATTTTATTGAGTTTTGTGGAAGATATGATTATTTTGGTGAGACTGCCTATTTTAACAATATTGTGCAGAATTTACAGTCTGAAAGAATGTGATGAAACGGATTTTAAAGTACATATTTTGGGTCTGAAACCAAGTTTATTTTTTTCCTATATGAATCTACTTTAATTTGCTTCAAGTATCATCAAATTTCATTAATATTTGAATAAGTTATGATCATTTTAGTGAGGACAGGTTTGAACCCTGTCTAGGGTTTGCAGTTTTGAGAAAATTGAAATAGTTTTCTTTTGGGCTACCATGGTTATGTTTCCAATGTGACATAGAATGACTAATAGCATGTGTTATAAAAAGATTGATTTGGATTAATTTTGAAGGATTGTGAGATATTTTTTTGAATCCTCCTAACTCTGCATCAATATAGGTACTATTGACAATAATTTGTATTTCAAGATGGATCAGGATAAAGATTTGATTATTGAAGTCTTTGTTGATGACATCATTTTTGAAGGTGATGATGAATTATGTATGAATTTTTTTGATGAAATGAAAAGTGAGTTTGAGATGTCAATGATTGGAGAGCTGAAATTTTTTTTGGGATTGCAAATTACTCAGCTAGATAATGTAATCTTTATATCTCGGTCCAAATATGTAAGAGAGTTACTGAAAAAGTTTGGCATGGAAGACTCAAAGCCTATTGGTACACCCATGGTAACTAGATGCATGTTGACATAGAATGATGATTCTCATAAAGAAAATCAAATAGGATTCAAGTCAATGATCGATGGATTTCTTTATTTAACTCAGACCAGACCATACATCATGAATGTTGTATGCATGGTTGCTAGATATCAAGCTGATCCGAAGGAATCTCACTTGACTATTGTAAAGAGAATTTTCAGATACTTGAAAGGGACTACTGATTTTGGCCTATGGTATCCTAAAGATGATGATCTTACTTTGAGTGCCTTTATTGATGCAGATTGGGTAGGAGATGTGGATGACATGAAAAGTACTAGTGGTGGTGCCTTCTTCTTGGGTAGGAGATGTGGATGACAGAAAAAAGTACTAGTGGTGGTTCCTTCTTCTTGGGGAAGAAGCTGGTGTCTTGGCTAAGTAAAAAGAAGAATTGCATTTCCTTATCTACTGCTGAGGTAGAATATATTGTTGTTGCAAACAATTGTACTCAAGTAATATGGATGAAGTAGATGTTGAGAGATATCAAAATTGAGTATGATGAGCCTGTTGCTAAATTTTGTGATAATTCAAGTTCCATAAACATTTCTAAGAATCTGGTGCTGCATTCAAAGACAAAACATATATCTATCAAATATCATTTTTTGAGAGACAAAGTGAGTGATAAAGAAGTTAGACTAGAGTATGTGCCTACTAAGGAACATATTGCAGACATCTTTACCAAATCAGTGCCTAAGGATACTTTTGAGTAACTCACAAGGAAGTTAGGTGTGATTTCCCCTCCTAATCAGAACTAAGATGCAAGTCTTTGCATCAATCCATGCATTTACAGTCATATCTTGTTTCAGATTGATGTTATAGTGGTTGCCACTCAGGGAGAGTAGTCAGATGATTCAGATATGTGGTTCAAATCTTGTGTAACTTTTCCATTGATTTCAAAGGGGGAGAAGAGTAATACAGGAAGTGCTAAAAACAAAAAGAGGAGAAGAGTGCAATATCTAAGGGGGAGAATGTTGGAGAAGAGCTAGTTGTGTTGATGGTATTTTTCACATCATGTGTTTCCATCAAAGCCAAAGGGGGAGATTGTTGTATTTTATGGTTGTGTTGCTTATATGTGGTTGTCATTTATTTCAACACTATTAGAATTGATGTTGTGAAGGTTGTATATGTCGAGGATGTTGAGAAAATTATAATAAATATGTTGGAGCCTATCTGTGAAGTTGTGAAGTTTAGTGAGGTGAAAAGTTCAGTATGTTGGTATTTTGAAGTTATGCTTTAAAGGGTTTGTTTCTAAACCTATCTATTTTATCCTTTGGAAGTTTTAGAGGTGCGCATCAAGATTGGAGAAATTTGTGAGTTTTTGTGTTCCTACAGTTATTTTGTTACTCTAGCTAGTGTTTCTAGAAGAAGAGAATGTAATTATGGTAATTTGAGTTGTTGCATATGCACCCGCAATGTTCATTTATGTTTCTAGACTATGCTCTATCCTTGTTGCATGTCCACGTTGATCGGTGTGCTCATGATCAGAGAATTTTCCTTTGCGTGTTCGGGTTTTTCATATTCTTGGCCGACATGGTGGTTGTAGCATGTTGTGGATCCTCGTGGATTAATTTTTGAATTTTTGGCACGTTTGAGGATGTTTTTTTAGGTCTTCATTATGTTGTGACCAACTTCGGTTGGTGGACATTGAGATTTGTTCATGAATTGGGCCGAAAGTTTGTATTCATCTATTCTTTTGTTTTTGGCCGACAAAGTTGTTGATGTAATTCCATGTAGCAGATATTTAAGAGTGATTTTTTTCTTCATTTGACATGTATGAGTGTGTGGTATGCAAAGTGTGCAAGTGCTATGTGTGAATAACGATCAGATCATTTGATTGTAGAGTAGAGTATGAAGAAGTGTGAGCGAAGTGTGAAGAAGTCTTTATGTGCCTCACCAGAACTATAATCAACCTTTTGAAGAAGCTACTTTCTCAGTTCAATCTCTTTAGATCATTTAATCTGGAAGTTGTATGTAAGATAGTGTGTCTTCTTTGAGCAGTGATCTCTAGGTAGTGTGCCTGAATGCATGTGCATTCCTTATTCATTTTTTCTTATAATTTTAATAGGGTATAACTTGTGGATTAACCTCCACTATGGTTTTTCCCCTAACAAGGTTTCCATGCAAAAAATATTGGTGTTATATGTGTTGTTGATTCATGATTTCACTGTTATTTAATAGATATTATATTAAAGGTTAATAAGGTTAAATACATTTTTAATTCTACGACAACTGATTCACCTCCCTCTCAGTTCTCTATCCTTGTTTTTCCAACACATTTACCTAAGCCTCATATCCACCACTTAGTTGAAGACATTGTAGGGCTATTTAAGACAAATTCATCAAAAATTGGATCAAATGTTGTAGTTGTCTCAAGTCCTTGGACATTTGAACCATGGCCAAGTTTATTTTATGCATAATAGCCAACAATTTTCATTTTATTTGGAATAGGTAGCCACTCTTTTTGTTTCTCATCTCTTTCCCACCCTTTTAGATTCTTAACAATCTCATGAAATACTAGTCATTATCCTACCATGTAAAGTATTTGAGAGAAAAAAATATTTTCATTACTTGTTACAACCTCTTCATGATTAGATTTTTAATCTCACTTGAAGGTATTATTTGACTTGGTTGAAGAACATGGTAACAACTCAACAACTAAGCTTTCAATAAATCTAATTTTTTTTGGTTCTTTTTAAGATCCCTATATCACCACTTTACATATAGGATGTTTAAGATCATGAGTTTGATAAATAAGACCTATTAGTTGGTTTCAATCGTTGTCAATGGTTGGCTCTTCCTAGTTAAATTTCCAAGGTCTATGGAATATTCTTGCATCAAAATCCCATTGGTATTGTAGCTGGTGTCAATTCTTTCTAGATTTCACCCCTTTTGAACCCAATTTTGATTGATTATTATTTTAGATTTTATCACATTTATTGAAATAACAAGAGTTATTCTATGAATGCTAAAAACAATTCAATATTTAACTCTCCAACTGAAAGATTCAATCTAATCCAAAATGAGGATATGCATTAGTAACTTAGCAATATAGTACAAACCATAGCATAATTTTCTACTTATTTCATAGGCATTAGGAGATCCTTATAGAAAATACTCAAGTTATTTCAACACTGACCTAGTCTTCCTTTGCAAACCTATATGAACCAACTCCCTTCCAGCTTGTATTATCATACAAAAATGACTCCAAAATCCCCTAGTTTCCTTCACCACTTTGCTTAAATTTATAGATACTCATAATGAATCATCAACAAAGGCATACCATATTTAAAACTATGAGTATTTTATGAAGCTAGTGACACAAAAAAATAGACCTGGTATTTTCTTATCCTCCACAGTCATGGCTCTTCATTGAAGAGCATTGATGAATCTTCAACACCCTTCTAACTATTTTCATAGCCATGAAGTGTTCCATTTTATTTCATAAATGTCATGGCCACCATTATAGCCTCCTTAAGTTGTGTAAAACTAACATTTACATAATTGAGAAACCCAAAAACTAGGTCGACTTAGTTAAGGAAAACTAACCTTTTCACAAAGCCTTTTCCCTCTAAAAATATTGATGCACATGGAGTTTAGGGTATTAACATGGAAAAACATTTTAACAAGCTCTTTTCCTTTGAAATTTCAAAACCTTTTAGACTAAGACATTTTAAACATCCATGAGCATTTTGTTAAATATGATTTTGATCCATAGGAAAAAATATGCTAACACTCTTAGATAATGATTTTGAAGTAATATTGTTTCTTTTACTATAGAAATTGAAGTTTTCTTCTAATATGTTTTTTTGATATGGTAAGTAGCATTTATAGGGTGATGTACCCTTGAAACAAAGAGCCACAAGGGCCAAAAAGTTTAGGTCCAAGAAACATTAGAAACTAGCCAAAAAATAGACATAGTAGATCAACAACAAATAGGAAAAAAATGGACAAAAACATAAACTAACTGTCATTTTCCCAGTTTTTAGACAAGAGATTAACAACATCATCCCCTACCCATTCCTAACTATCATCAACATTATTCTCATCCATTTCATCCTTCATGACCGTAGATAGGGTTTTGGTAACACAGTGGACCAACTTGACTATGAAACGAGTCAAACCACAAAATTTCTTATCCAACTTATCCAATCTTTCTTGCAGCACACAGAGCTCCTTTCCATGGTTTGTGACCTTCATAGTATTAGCATGCTCCACACCCAGTGGGTTTGAGGATTGGGAAGTTGAGTTGTCCTACACTTTTCTAATTTCAAGAAGGGTGTTAGGGCCACTAGCATACTCCTCCTCCTCAACCCCAGACATCTCCTCATCCTTGTTGTCTTTTCTATTAGACCTCTCCTCTTCTGAATCCAAGTCATGAATCTGGTCTTTCTTATTATTCTTATCTATCCTACCATAACTTCTAATGATTGTCTCACCACTAGTCACCATTTTAGCCACAACCACCGTGTCATCCTTAGAATCTCTACCAACCACATTTTTACCTTTGTTGTCCCTGGTCGGAGGCTTCATCAAAACTTTCACATATTCCTTACCTTTATTCTTTTGGGTGGGTTTACCAGCTATCTTGGTGGGGGTTGACTTCAGTTCATAGAGACTAGACGTAGCACTAGTCTAGGAATTTCCCACATTCCCCTTAAGATTCTTAGCAATAGGTTTAGGTTTGTGAGTGTCAGTAGCAACCGGGTGGGTTTTCCTAATAGGACCTTTGGACTCAACTGGGGAAATATTGGTCATAGCCAAAGGTTCAATTTCCTCCACACAAATAATAGATATGGGATTGGGTGGGAATAACACCATATGGAAGTGGTAGAGTCTCATAATGAGATCTTGGTGAAGCCACAAGGGAGGGGTATCATCAAGGTTAAGGCCAACGACTTTAATGTACTTTTTAACAGAACTCTCTAATTCCTTAAGAAAGAAGAAAGGAAAACTTAATAGAATTGTATGCCTAAGGTGATTTAAAAGAGGGAAATGGTAGAAGTAGAAAGTTTTGTATCTACCTTCAAGAGTCACGTACTTCAAAAGGGCCAAGTAGACTTGGTCCCATGGCTATGAGAGGGCCTCTCTCAAAAATCTCGATTGGTTGCAGACTGGCTTCTCATTCCCCACAAAGAACACATTCATACTATCATTATCTTAGGTCTTGGTATGCTTTAGATACTACTTACCAGTACTCTACAGCCCCATTGCCTGCATGATTACATCTTCATTCACTTCAAAGGAAATCCCACCAAGATTCACTCTTCGGTCCTTCCAAGAGTTATCAAATTATGTAGATAAATTAGGGTCATGACCCACCAGACTCTCCATTAGGGGAGCCAAACATCCTTCTACACATATATGACACACCAATAGATCTTTGCAAAATTCACCACAATTGTCAAGCTCTATTTGCACACAATCACCACCCATAATGCCTTTCTACAAAAAGAATAACCAAAGAACCTGTAGGAGTAAAAGGTTAGATAAAATGGTTAAGAGGAAGGTCACCTGCACACTTAGGATTTTTAGCCGAACAGAGTAGTGTTGGTTAATCAAATCAATGTGCAAGACACATGCGTGAGGAGGTAAATCTCTTAACGCGATCTTGGCAATATCATAAATAGAAATCTTCAAGAATTTTCAGCTAGGTAAGCAGGACATGATGGAAAATAAAGATTTTCTAGCCACATTGTTCTTACACAGAAACCTAGGCATGATGGTCGTAGGGCCAAAATTATAAATAACAAAGAAATCGACCTTTAGAGAAGGAGCCAAAATAGTGGAAAGGATAGAGCCCAAAGGAGATTTTCCTCATAATGAATAGTCACATTAGTATTTAAATCAAAGGTCTTTATGAAAATATGATAGCTTAGCATCCCCAGAAGGATATAACATAAGGTACGACCCTACTTGGCCTTGATCACACAATATCTGCCATACTTCCTCATGATTTCCTTTTTCGAAAAATGGAATCCACCTCATTTTTGAAATTCTACCACTTGTAGTCCTCTTCAGCATTAACCCACGTCCTCATAGCCCATAAGACAAGCATGTGGACCCACCATAAAACCCCAAAAATCACATGTTTAGATATCATCATTTATTAAGTAAGGGCTTTGTTCTTTCAAGATTAGACCTTGAATACTTGGTGGTAGATTCCCCAAAGTGTGCCAACATTTAGAGAAATTCCAATGTGTGCCAAAGTTGGCTAAGGCATCAACCACTTGATTGCCCTTCCAATAAATGTGGGTAATATTCTTTAAATTTAACTTAGACACAAAAAGCCTTATGTCTAATAGGATGTCCTTAGTGTTCCACCCTAGTAATTTTTCAAAGTTAATAGCATCAATAATAGACTTAGAGTCACCTTCGATGTGAAGGTTCTCAATCCCCATAGAAACAACAATCTTTAAACCCTTGAGTAGTACACAGGCTTCCACAATTATAGAAGATTGGAAACCAATTACCCTAGAGTAACCAACCACAAATTTACCTTTGAAATCTCTAAGAACACCTCCTATGTTGGCTTTTCCTGGGTTTCCTTTGGCTACCCCATCAAAATTAGGTTTATACCAACCCCTATCCAGAGGCTTCTAGATAGTGTTACTCCTAGCTAGGGATCTGGAGTTGTCATAGGAGCTAGCATCCAAGTTTTGATTCCAAGCCTTGGCCATAATAATTTCTCTCATTGTTGGTCCCTTATTCAGAGTTTTCCCTTTGAAGAGAGAAATTTTTTCCTCAATGAGTTGATAACCAATACTAAAGACCTCCTTCAGGCACTTCTCAATGTTCCTGAAGATCATGTTGTTTCTCTCTTTCCATAAGCACCAAAAGATAATGGGAGGAACCTAGTTCCAAATTTCACAAGGTAAGGGGCGGATGAAAGGTCAAATCTAGCTTAGAATAAAGTATTTAATATCCTTACACATAGTCCAATGAATTCCCAAGCATTCTATAGCCATTCCCCACACATCAATAGAAAATAGGCAGTGTGACAACAAATGGTCAACATATTCTTCATTACTTTTACATAAAAAAAATTGTTGGGGATCTGGAATCCCCTTTTCCTCAAGTTATCCTAGGTAAGAATATTGTTGTGACAGGCGGTCCACCAAAAGAAGTTAACTTTCAAGATCATGTGTCTATTCCACAACCTCTTCCAAAATTCAATGACAACACCCTGGTCTATCAATAGATTGTAAGACAATTTGACTGAAATATCTCCCTACTTATCATGAGTCCAGAAGAATTCATCCCCCAAGGAGGTTGAGGGGAGTTTAGTAAGGGAGAGAAACTCTTGGAAAGACTTGGCCAAGAGGCTCAATTCAAGGGATAAATGGTAGCACAGATCCAAAGCATTCCACTTTCTAGCACCAAGAGGCCCAAGGAGGTAGTCACTGATGTGAACACCAAAGAACCATTGAGCCAACCTCTTTAGATTTCTAAATTTAGAATTTTCCAATGGGGTATCAAGCAACCAGGGGTCTTCCCAAAATCTTATTTTATTACCATTACAAATCTTCCATTTCATCCCACTCCTGAGGAGACCTTGCAGGCTACAAATGCTCCTCTAGGCCAAGGAACCTGAAGGGTGGACTTATGAGAGATAGTTTACTAGAGGTTTGTTTTGAGGATATATAACATTCATAATTTTACACCAATCCTGTGGATTCCTTAGTTGATACCAGCCTACTTTATCGATCAAAGCCTTATTTGTGTATGAGACAATCATAATCCCAAGCCCACCACAATGTTTGGGCTGACCTACTTTTTCCCATTTAACCAAATAAAATTTATTCTTGTCCTCGGTCCCAAACCAGAGGAAGTTCCTTTGAATTTTCTCAAATTTCTCATCTATATATCTGGGGATCTTGAATAAAGAAAGGAAATAGAAAGGGATACCTTGAAGAGTAGAAGAAAGGATCTGAAGTTTAACAACATGGCTAAGGATGGAGCCTTTCCACCTAGTCAGTTTTCTTTGGATCCTTTCAAGGACCGAATTCCAAAATTTAGGAGTGACCTCCTTGATAGTGAGGGGAATACCAAGGTAAAATAAAGGAAGAGAATCGCTGATACAACCTAAAAATGGAGTCACCCTAGCTTGCAGGTTAGGAGTGCTATTAAAAAAGTAAATCATACTTTTATTATATTATAGTTAATGCACTGGCCATAACAAGTAGTATAGTTGTTAAGACAAATTTTCCATTTCCTAGCTTCAATCACAGAGGATTTCCCAAATATGAAGGTATCATCTGTTGGAATCAAGGAACACTGAGAGGGGGGGGTGAATCGGTGTTCTAAAAAAATTAAGTTTATTAATCTAATATTTAAACCAATTACAACATTGAATTGAAAGAAAGATGCAAAAAAACAAAGTAATCATCCACAACACCATAACACAAGCATTTTTATGTGGAGACCCTGTTAGGGGGGGGGGAAATGGTGGAGGTCAATCCACAATCTGAGGACTCAAATATAAGTTTTACAAAATGGGAAAGCACTTGTATTCAGGAACACTACTCAAAAATAGAAAGGCTCACTACCTTACAATCAGTGTCAAAAGACAACAAAAGTGGTGAACTATGAATTAGCATCTACCAATTCTTGAGAATAGTTCTGGTTAAGAAGATTAGTCAATTTCTTGACCTTCTATCTGATTATGCTCTTTTGCTTTGCTCTGCTTCAATTCACATCACAAATCCATTTATGCACAGGTGAGATGTATCTACTATCCTTTTGAATTTCGCATCACATACCAACACACTTTGCATGTATATCAAAATGATATAGTCAATCACCTATATATATATCTACAACAAGAGATTTAATCACCCATATGTCAGCTTTAATAAAACATAAAATATTTTCCAATCATCGGCTAAATCCATAAATGATTTTAAATGCACATCATCCAAAGTTGGCCATAGCATAGTGAGGACCGAAATCAACATGTTCAAACACAAAAAAATTTAAACAATTACTCCTTAAAAATCCACAACATATTATATTCACCAAGTTGGATCTCTATATTGATAGATAGGAAATCAGTCAACCAAATCTCCTAACATGTACACCACTTGATGCGACAATACAAACTCGAGAGTAAGATATTATAGATGCTCAAGACCTTCCCTGAGATCCACAACCTGAATTGATAAACCAGTAATGCAAATAGATTCAACTTCAATCGGATACCCTGTTCTTCACTCTTTCTCCTAGTATGAATAAATACTGAAGTGTTCACCAGATCAATGACTTAGGTTTCCATCAATGACAACACCATAATCCATATGCCAACATCATCAACATATTGTTGGATCACAATCGGATCTAAGGAAGTGGTAGCCTTGATTCCCTTTATAGACCCTTCCGATAGTAGACTAACAAAGTTCCTACTGAACACATCCACAATAATGATAAAAAAAATAGGGTGAAAGGGGATCACCCTATTTGATACCTCTCCCAACAAAGAAAAACCCAAAAGGAGCCCAATTTACCAGAACAAATTACTTGACCGTTGTTACACATTCCATTATGAGTTTGACCATAGATTGATCAAACTGAAACTTGATTAAAGCTTTAGGGATAAAGTCTCAAATAACCTTATCATAGTCTTTTGAAGTATCTATTTTAAGGGCCATACCAATATAGTTGCATTTTTCCATGGAATGGAGTAGTTCATGGGTGGTTATGGTAGCATCAAGGATATGATGACCAGGCACAACCTTTTTGTTTGGGGCTTATGAGTTTTTCAAGGAGAGGTTTGATGTGGTTCACAAGAATTTTAGAGAGGATTTTATAAAAGGTATTGTAGAGGCTAATGGGCCAAAAATCAGTCATTGACTGGGGATCAACAATTTTAGGGATTAAGGCTAGGAAAGTGTGGTTTAATTGTTTGAGAATATTACCAGATTTAAAAAATCATGAGAAGCTAAGACAAGGTCCTCACCAAAAATGTCCCAAAAGATCTGAAAAAAGGCTGGTGGAAAACCATCAGGGCCAGGCACTTTGTAAGCCCCCATACTGAAAGTAGCCAACCTAACCTCCTCAGGAGTGACAACACTGAGGATCCCAAGGTTATCAATTTGGGTAATGATGGTTGGGAGAGGGTCCAATAGCAGACTATCTAGAGCTGGATTAGGAGCCTCAACAGGAGCTGAATAATCCCTCTAATAATAATCAGCAGCCAAGTGACCGATTTGGGTGGGCGTGCTGATCACCTCCCCCTGCTCTTAAGAAATTTAGATATTTGATTCATTTTCTTATGTTTGATAGCTAGAACATGAAAAAATAGGTATTCCTATCACCTTCTTTTAGCCATTGGACTCTAGATTTCTATTTCCAAAAAAATTCCTCTTTCCTTAGAATTTTCCCCCACTCCCTTTGGCTCTCTTTTCCCTAGTTGCAAGTAGGTAGACTAATATCCCCCTCCATTTTATTTTTTATGATTTTTAAATTCTCCCCAATAACTCTTTTCTTTTGGAAAACATCTCCAAAGACTCATTTATTCCAACCTTTCACCATACATTTAATATGTTTAAGTTTAAAAAATATCCTGAACATGGAAGAGCCATGGACAAGAATGTTCCACCATTCAAAAAAAAAATTATTAAATTCAGGGTGCGAATTCCATATTATCTCAAATCAGAAGGGAAAAGGTCCCACAACAGATAGATCAGTTGAGATCAGCAGTAGAGGATTAAGATCTGACACTGTTCTAGGAAAATCCCTAAGGGTGGCACTAAGTAGGCCAATCTAGCTACTAGAACAAATGAATCTATTTAATCTCACTTGAATTAAGTCCTCTCCAAGACGCCTATTAGTTCATGTAAAACCTTGCTCGAATAAGTCAATGTCAATCAGACCAGTAGAACTTAGGAAGTTAGTCAAATGAGTCATACTATCTGAATAATCCACTTGGCCACCACTTTTCTCTGAAAGATATAAGGGGGATTTGAAGTCCCCAGCCACCAACCACTATTGTTTTTAACCTAGTTAGAAAGAACCTACCACAAGGTATTTCTAGCATTTCTCTGGTTGGGAGCATAAACATTGATAAGAGACCAACATCCACCCGGATAAGAAAAGGGAACTCCCACACTACTCCTGTAGCAAAATAGTTTAGAGCCATTAAACCTAGATGGGTTCCAAATCATAACAAGACCAACCAAGGTCCCTTCAACATCACTATAGGAGTAAGAGGATCCCGACCATAAATACTTAGCAATTTTATCAAAATTAGCTTTCTTATGTTCTAATACATAGCTCTTCAGAGCTAGTTGCTTGTGGGAGTTGTTCATCCCACACACATTCCATGACATGAACTTAAGTTTTGACCTTTCTTGGAGGACACATCAAATTTCCTCTATTTACCCAAGGGAATATTGTTTGTAGTCTCTCTCAACCTAGTATGTCTCTGGCTGCGTCTACCAAGTTTGGAGTCACCTCCCACATCCGCATTATTTTTCCTCCCTCTTTTCTTTGGGGTTACCTAGTTCTCTTCTTCAACAACTTTCTCTAGAAACAATCCATCTGAATAACCAACTGTCTCATCAATAACTCCAGTGCCCTCATCCTCCAAAAATTCACCTTCTTCACCCATAGTCTCACTTGTTCCATCAAAACCCACCTCCAATAGGGAGCCTCCAACTAATTCATCCCCCCAAAAGCTAGGCTAGAGGATACAACATCAACATCCAAAGGATTATCAACAACCTCATTCAAAGATAGAGAAGGAATAGAAAGGTTTGAAGTCGGATCTTCACTAGGAATCACCAAACCACTAAGAGAATCCCGAGAGAAAAGTGGTTTAAGCAAACTTGGCAAGGCAGACTTGGCCAAAGAGCCACCATCCTCCAGCTCCTCATTTTCCACATAAGGGTTAGAACTAACAACATAGACTCCTAGTTTGGCATCCCGATTGAACGAGGATTTACAGTCAGAGACAAGGTGGCCAAGTTTAGCACACTTCTGACAATAAATAACTACATATTTAGAACACACTCATTGGACCCAGTTATGAAACTTAGAACATAGCTTAACAGAGTTAGGAATTTTTTTGTTCACACTAATTTTCACACAAAAGTAGGCAAAAACTAACCTGGATTTCAATCTGGTGATGGAATCAGAAGTAATGAATTGCACCAAGGAGTCCCCTATGCTCTTGAAACTAAATTCATCCCAGTATTCTAAGGGCAACCCAGGAAACCAAACTTAGAATGGAGTCGATTTGTTTAGGTCCACTGTAAGGTCAAATCCTAGCTTCCAATGACATAATCCCTGACTGTGCTTTCCATAGACCTAAGGCCCAAAAGAGAGGACCGCAACCAAGTCTTTTGAAGACATAAACTTGAATAGGAAAAGACCACTCACCATAGCCCAAACCTCCACACTTCCTTTGAGATGCCATTTAGCAACAACCCACCTTTAGACCATATCCATAATGGGATGGAAAGAGAGAAATCGACCCACAATTGAATTCTCCATGGAGGATAGAATCCTATCACTAATAGTATTAGAAATAGCAAAATCCATTCCAAAAGCTTTGAGATCCTCTTCAAAAGGAGGTGAGTGATTTGAACTCTGTTTTCCATTGGTTAGCCCATCCTTCCACCCTAAAGTTTCCAAAAGAATCTCCACCGCTGGCACTTTCTCACCAAACAAGACCGAAGTCATGAGTGACTCCAAAAGACCCAAAATCAAAGGAACAGACCCTCCAAGAGTGGCTCCCAAGGGACACGAGTCTGCATGTGACAAGGAAAGACTCGGGTCAGAAGGGGATAGAGGGGGACCGTGGGGTACCCCTAGGGCATAATCCACCATGCGCGTAGTCTATTTCAACACGAACAAAGGAGAGAGGAGCAAGAAAAATATTTACACTCCAAATTATGTTTCTAAACTAATATATGTTAATTCTAGGACATGAATAAATATCCAAATGGATGTCTTTAAATATAATTAAATGGCTTGTAATAATAAATAGAAACATGAACCAATTTGGCTCATAGTGGGAATACAATGCGCAAGAGTTGAGGAAATTTGTAATTGAATTTTGAAAGCTCAAGTATAAAATCTATAGATGTGAGATTAGATCTCATATGAACTATATTGAACTAGGAGAGGGGAACAATAAGATCAAGGTGTATGAATGTCTAAAAATTTCAATAAATGCTAAGTTTATGGGAATGTGTGCACAAAAAAGTTTTGTGTTGTGACTAGTACCTATAACATATGAGAAAGTGTAGATGATAATAAGCAGTTAAATGAACTAACCAATATTAATTATTATGGCTACCCATTTCTTTTAAAAATTATAATAGAAAATCAAAAAATATAACTAGTAGTAATTCACATCACTATTATAAATAGATTAAAAAAAAAAACATTTTACCTTTAGAACTTAATTAATTATCTAGTTAATTTCTAAATAAAATAAAATAAAATAAATCAATCAATCAATCAAATTTCACCATTTACTAAAAAAATCAAATTACCAAATAATCTAAAATATAAAATCATTCTAAATAGTATAAAATGGAAATTACTAAAAATGTAATCATATATATGAATCAAATTAAAAATTTAACTTATTTTCTTGAATATATAATATTTTATACATGGTGTTAAAATACAAGATATTGAATAAGAAAATTAAATTTTCCATCTTATCAATGTTACCCATGATCTTTCCTTATGGAATGTAAAGTTGTTATTGTTAGTTAATATGTGGGTGGAAAGTGAAAATTTCCCCCCTACACGAAATTTACGTGAAATGTCGAGGAATGTGCATTGATTAACAAGCTTGATTTTTTCTTCCCGCTGAATTTTCCTATGCAAATGCTTACATGGAAAATTACTTGCTTTTTTTGAGGAAATGTGCTCATTTTAGAAAAATTAGCCCCTTCAAATATATGTGTGTATAGTAAAAATTACTTTATTTAAATATTTATTTTATTTTTATTCATCAAAATTAACCTTTAACTAATTAGATTGTGACTTCCAAATCAACAAGTCACAGAGTCGAATCCTTTTATAGGTTGTTTACATTGAACAAAAAAGACATGTTGATATGGTCATATGATTTGCTACAACAAAAGAAAGGAGAGAGAGGAATCACAACTTAAACACCAATCAATTATTCTGTGTTGGAAATGCAAAAGATGTTTCCATTCACAATATGAATAGATGCAGTGTCATGGAGATCATCCCTTAATAATACACTTAAAGGGATTACATGTTCATGGTGACCTCTACAATTACAACTGTCTTCAATGGATTTTATTGGGCTCTTCTTTTCATCTATTATCACTAAAAGCAGGTAATTGCTTTCTCTCATATCCTAAAAAATGAGGAGATCTGACAATTCCCTCCCCCTTTTGATACAACATAACTAATTATGGTTTACCAAGTTTTGAACTTACATGCAAAAGAAAGTCAAGTTTTGACCCTGTGTTGGGTCTCAAAAACACAGGTTTTAACCATGAGAGGTTGCCAAGATGTCACAGCATTTTTGGCCAACGTAAAACACCAATTAACATAATTGAACCTTCTACTCTTTAGGCTCTACTAAACCTAGGCAGGTGCACCTATGTGTATGCTGCAGATTTGAGATACATTTCCTGCTCAATCAATCTATTCACAATGGAAAATGGAAGCGAATAGATAAAATCATAACTACTACTCCTACTACACAAAAGAAAGAATTTAAAATGTTGTTTTTCATGAAATTTATCTTCTAGGTTGTGGCAGATCAGTGCCTTCTATCCACATGGGCAATGGAGTCAAAAATCAAAATTTGTATGTGTTTCCCTCTCTGGCTTAATTCAAGTTGCTAGGCACTTTGAAATTCTATGACTGGTATATAACTTCACTAAATTTATGACTTGCATAAATTGTGCTGGAATATTTTCTTACCAGGCTCTTCCTTAACTATCCAAAAGAAATCCTTAAATCAGTGTGACTTATTTAAAAGAATTTAATTCTGACTTGTAGACACCAGTTAATTAAATCACACAAAATGGAATATATTTTGACAAATCAAAAATATACTTGATATACTGATTTAAATGATAAAAAACCTCAAGTTGGAGACAACTAGATAAAAAAAATGGATTATTACATCACAACAATTGAACACCAAAAATAATTTCACTAGTTTAAAACATTTTCTCCATTGTTGTATTTCAAGAAGGTCTGTACATTATTTCCATTTCCCCAGTTTTACTTCTGCCATTATCTAACTGTTCCTACTCCTGCCCCTGTTTAACTAATTTTTCAATACATCTATATAGTAAATCCCAAGGGTCATGACCCTTCATTTTCCTATTACAACCGTTTAACGTTCTTCAACAAAAATTAAAATATTTAATTGAATTGCCTTATCAAAAAATTAAATATTTCTAAAACTATAGTCCCGACTTTTATTTCACTTTATACCTTGACCACTCTTTATATTTCATTTCCCAAAAATTCCTTTATTCTTACCACTCTACCGCGGTCAATATTTTGTCATCCTACAGTGTCACAGTTCTTTGACTTTGATTGCCCCCCACCATCCACCGTGGTCTGTGTTTGAACTGCCAGCGGTATGGCGGTGACCTGTCTTGACCGCTACCTCCACTGTCATCTTCTCGACCACTGCGCTACTACAGTCTCAGTTTAGATTGCCAGCGGTACCGCGGTGGGTCTTCTTAGTAACCACTTCACTCCTTGCTAACTATTCACTGCAGTCACCATGGTCTCCTCATAGATCGGTGGTGGTACCATGGTAGGCGAGTGGACTACCACCTACCATCCACCATGCCACCGTGGTTTTTGTTTTAACTACCAGTGATATCATGGTGACTGTTCTTAATTGCTGCTTCGCTATTATCTTCCTATCCACCACACTATTGCGGTCTCCTTGGTGGTCGTCTAGGCTTGTGCGGTGACTTCTCTCAATCGCTATCTCCATGCCCACCATGCTATCATGATCACTATTCTAATCATCCATGGTACCGCGGTGACTACTCACTGATTACCATCTCTTTGTCGCTTCACTGCTTACCGTGCAACCGAGGTCTTCACTCTAACCATTCGCGGTGTAGCAGTAACTATTACATGACTGTCACTAACCGTGATACCGCAAGCCACCCTACAAGGGGTTGTGGTATAGAGGTAAATGATATCGCTGAAGAAGGATGGATGATAAGGAAGCTGTATAAGATATTTTAGCATTATGAAAGGTGATAAAATGATTTTTTTGAAACACATAGTGAAATATATGGGTTCAAACAGGTAAATACCTTAGGATTTTCATAGAAAATTATGGTTCTAACAGTGGCTCCTATTGAGGATGAGTGATTTTGCAAATCATTGAAAGAATCTAGAATATCACTGGGAGAGTAGACCAAGCAAAGGAAAGGAGATGAAAAATGAAGGCAATGGAAGATGGAGGGAATGAAAAGGTGAAGGGGATGGGAAATGGAAGATGGAAAATGGAGGATGGAAGATGGCCCTACACTACTATACATGGAAGGAAAACAATTTTTCAATAAGGGAACTTCTGAGAATGTCCATGTACTGGCAAGCCCAAACCCTTTAAAATTCTTAAACTACTGTGCATGGAAAAGAATATTTAAAAAGGTTTGTTTAAGAATTGTCCATGCACTGGAAATCCTTAATCCTCTATATCTACTATGGTTTAAAATTCAAACCATAAAGGATGGCCCTAGGCCACCCAAAATAAAAGCCTACACTTTCCTCTGTCATAGACTTTATTCTAATTTGAGCTCATCAGGTTTCTTTTGAAGCTATCCATTCCAACTACCCTATTGCATGCACTATCATTGAAAACCTTCAGGAAATCATGGTTTTCAGCCTGACTCATGTTCCTTTCACCACTTTGCAATTCATAATTCCTATCATCATATGACAAGTCTTTATCACCTTCAACATACAAAGTGTATCCAAATTCAATGGGACATTCATAATCTTGTTGATTATCATATACTATTGAATGATCTTGTAGCTATACTAGGACTTGAAAATATGAATGCTTCTCATGGGAATCTAAAAATCCTGTCTCATCAACATCTTCTGGAACAATCAAATCATAAATACTTTACAGTCCTTTCCTACCACCAATTGGTATTGACACATACTTTTGATCCATACAGTCATCCTTATACATACTTGAATCAACAAATGTTGAACACTCATCATCAATAAAATGCAAACCAACATCTTTCTCTTGCAGACAAAAATTGTTCAAGTCACATACCTCTTTTTGGACATAAATGGATTCTTGATCAGCTTCAAAGATCTCTTCACCATTCTGAGAAATGTACATGGAATCATATGAATCATTACACATAGTACCCTCACTGTCAAATAAAACGTATGTTGGAACCAAAACTTTAGAATTATCTTTATGTGCACATCTCTAGTATTCAAGAGTTAACAAATCTGAAACCTGCTCACTGCTGAGTGAACATGTTTCTTCTAGATTTTTTGCTATATTTCCATCATCTTGGCCCTTGTAATAACTTTCTCCAATGAATTATTCTTCATGATTAATTGTGTCACCATGGTATTGATCATTGTAGTCCTCATCCAAGATGTATGATTGATCCTCCATATCATCACCATCTTCCAAATCTGAAAATTTGTCATTAGAAATCCAAGTAGCATATGCTTCCTTTGTTTGTTGCATTGTTTGATCATCCATGATATCACTATTAGATTTATGGTTTCCAATATCCATATACCTTGTCCCAAGTATGGAATCAATAAGTTTATTCACTACATCAAAGGCACACTTTTTTTATGACTCTGACCAATAAACTAATTCCGGCTTTGATGCTCTTAGAAATTATGCAACAAATGTGGGTCTTGTAGGCCTACACTGAGGAGGTAATTGCATACAGATGTATGTCATCCTATTGTATAGGGAGTTTACATGTTCTCCCTTATATCTCTCTATGTCAAAAAATGAATCTAATGGAGAAACTCTACATTCTGATTTTGTGATGGGGTCTTGGCTTTGAGTATGTGCATATTCATCCTCTTCCTCCTCAAGTTGCTGATTCTAATAGCTTACAAATCTTTGTCTAGGAAGGACAGGATAAATATTCATTTGATGTGATGACTGAGATGCATAAATGTTTTGCTATGAATAGAGCACATTACCTTCACTGCCGAAGTTCTCAAGTGACACTTGTGGTGTCCAAGATCTACTGGCATTTGTGTATTTAGATATATCTGAGACACGTTTAACTCCCAATTGTAGAAATCCTTGATTAAATCATAGCATTTTTTGGTCCAATTGCAGCCTTTGTTGTTTCAATTCCTTCAACTCTCTTATTGACTGTTGCCTCCACACTTCTTCTGCTATCTTGACAAGAAAATTGACCAATTGTTACTATTTTGTAATATCTATGCATTATTTATCAAATTGAAACAAAGTCGCCACCTACTTTTCCCAAAAGTAGGAAAATGGAAAGGATTTTGATATTGCTTTGGTTTGCCCCAACAGAATCTCCAAAAAAAATGTAAAACTTTGTTGACTCTATAAATGGATAGGTTGACAAAAATTTCCTCAATATAGTTCTCCAGTAGAGTCGCCACACTATTAGGTCTCAAAAACACAGTTTTTAACCATGAGAGGTTGCCAATCTCTCACAATATTTTTGGTCAATGTACAAGGCCAATTAACATAATTTAACCTTCTACTTTTTAGGCTCTGCTAAACCTATGTGTATGCTGTAGATTTGAGATATATTTCTTGCTCAATCAATCTATTCACAATGGCAAATGGAAGTGAATAGATAAAATCATAACTGCTACTCCTATTGCACAAAAGAAAGAATTTAAAATGTTGTTTTTCATGAAATTTATCTTTTGGGTTGTGGCAGATCAGTGCCTTCTATCCACATGGGCAATGGAGTCAAAAATCAAAAGTTTTATCTATTTCCCTCTCTGGCTTAATTCAAGTTGTTAGGAACTTTGAAATTCTATGACTGGCATATAACTTCACTAAATTTATGACTTGCATAAATTGTGCTGGAATATTTTCTTACCAGGCTCTTCCTTAACTATCCAAAAGAAATCCTTAAATTAGTGTGACTTATTTAAAATAATTTAATTATGACTTGCAGACACCAGTTAATTAAATCACACAAAATGGAATATATTTTTATAAATCATAAATATACTTGATATACTACTTTAAATGATAAAAGACCTCAAGTTGGAGACAACCAGATAAAAAATATGGATTAGTACATCACAACAACTGAACACCAAAACTAATTTCACCAGTTTAAGACATTTCCTCCATTGTTGTATTTCAAGAAGGTCTGTACATTATTTCCATTTCCCTAGTTTTAATTCTGCCATTATCTAACTATTCCTACTCCTGCTCCTGTTTAACTGATTTTTCAATACATTTATACAGTAAATCCCAAGGTCTGTGACCCTTCATTTTCCTATTACAATCATTTAACATTCTTCAACAAAAATTAAAATATTTAATTGAATTAACTTATCAGCAAATTAAATATTTCTAAAACTATAGTCCCACCTTTTATTTCACTTTATACCTTGACCGCTCTTTATATTTCATCTCTCGAAACTTCCTTTATTCTTACCGCTATATCATGGTCAATGTTTTGTCTTCCCATGGTGTCATGGTGCTTTGACTTTGACTGCCCCCACTATCCACCGTGCCACCACGGTCTGTGTTTTAACCACCAGTGGTACCAAGATGACATGTCTTGACCACTACCTCCACAATCATCTTCCTGACCACCATGCTACCGCTGTCTCAGTTTAGACTACCAGCAGTACTGCAGTGTGTCTTCTTAGTAATCACTTCGCTCCTTGCTAACTGTTCACTGCGGTCACCATGATCTCCTCGTAGATCAGTGCCAGTATTGTGGTAGGTGAATTGAATACCACTTGCCATCCATCGCACCACCGTGGTATGTGTTTTAATCACCAGTGATACCGCGGTGACCAGTCTTAACCGCTACTTTTCTATTATCTTCCCATCCACCGTGATACCACGGTCTTGTTAGTGACTGTCTAGGGTTGTGCGGTGACTTCTCTCAACTGCTATCTCCATGCCCACCACATTACCATGGTCACTATTCTGATGGGCCACGGTACCGCGGTCACTACTCACTGACTGCCATCTCTTTGTTGCTTCACCGCTTACCGTGCAACCGCGGTCTTCACTCTGACCATCTGTGGTGTAGTGATAATTGTTACATGACTATCGCTAACCATGATATTGTGAGCCACACTACAAGGCACCACGATATAGAGGTAAACGGTATCAGCCCGAAAGGATGGATGACAAGGTAGCGGTATAAGATATTTTAGCATTATGAAAGGCGGTAAAATGATTTTCCATGAAACATATAGTGAAATATATGGGTTAAATGGGTAAAGACCCTAGGATTTTCATGGAAAATTATGGTTCTAACACCCTGATATCCCTTTTCTCAAAACCCTTTCGGGAGAATTACAAGTCTAAAATATCTCTTACAAACACATTCTGGTCGATGCCACTACCTCTTATGCTTTACCATACAATATTAATGTTACAATCACCAAAGCTTTCAACCTTTTTGATGAACGACCTTTTAGGATTTCTGAGATTAATAACTTCTTTGTTGTTGGTTGTTTCACACATGGCCACTATCGAGTGTCTTTGGTGTTATAAATAAAGCATTTCTCCCATATGAGGAAGAAAAAGCTGCAAGTTTTTGTTGGGAGAGCATAGGAGACAACATTTAACAACAAAAAATGTGCTACTGAACCAAATTATTTTATTTCCTAAGCAATTAAAATGATTACATCTACTTTAGTATATAGGGGTCCTAGACAACACAAAGAAAATTCTAGAAACCAACTAACTGAGATATAACTGTCATTATAACTACATGCAACTAATATTTTAACCAAATAATAAACTACTAAAAACTACCCAAATATTATAATGAGTGGGAGAAATTACTACTCCAACACTCCCCCTTAATTTCTACCACATTCCATTTGTATTTATCATTCCCAAATTCCTTTTTTTTTTCTCTTCTCAACTCTCTTTCAAATTGTTGTGGTATTCCTTCAATTTCTTCATTTAGCAACTTCACGTGCTTTCACTCTTTCTTTCATGATTTCTTCATCAACAAATTTTTCTTTCATTAATGCTTCAAGATTTGCAATCTTCAAATTCTATGGATCAAAGCTAGGAAATCCCAATTTTTTGTTGAGATTCTCTAATCATGATCTCTCGCCTTCTTGTCACCAATCCATTGTAGGTTCAGGTGTGAAACACTTGTTCTCCTGAACACCTCCCTTTGAGCTACACTGCAGGTGCTCTTGGATCCTATCTTTAGTTGGCTCTGCTGGCCAAATATTATTCCTCTTCTTACTATCTTAGTAGCTTTGCATTCCTCCTTATTCTCAAATGTCCTTCAAAATATTTTTAGAACATTGATCCAAATTTTAGTTCCCCTTCTTTTCTATTAACTTCTATAGTTGGCCTTTTTGTGCAAACTCATCTAAATAGAGATTCTTTGCTCCAAACTGGAAGATTACTTTCCTTGTGGCTTCCATCAATCAAACGGGTGATTTTATTTATCACCTCTACAAGTGCAGCTATTACCATTACTTCTACGCATTCTACTTTATAACAACTATCTTAGAGTTGTGGCTCAATAAAAAAGTCCTTCAAATGCTCAACTAACTTATTTAGATCAATTTTTGCTTATTAATCAAGACTCTAGTCATGGCAAAACTTTATTGATTTTATTTTTCTAACAACCTAGGAAACATTGAATTCACTTGAAAAATAGAAAACACATTAACCAAATTTTCATACCTCATTATTATCTATATCTTCATTGATTGGCAACATCTTTCCCTAGAAGTGACAATCACAACTGCAATGGTTATTTTATTTCCTTTCTTCTACAATATTCTTCATTGATGGTGGCTTCAACTTTAGAATCTGAAATCTCTTTCCTTACTAGCTTGACTCAATTGTCTACAACTTCCTTATGGTTGAAAAATTTTCCTCCTCCACAATTTTCTTTCCAAAGAAAAATTGCAACTCATTCACTTTTTTCTATGATCTCTATTGGTTTGCATATATTCACTATGGTGGCTTAAAAACAACAAAATCTATTAAACAACAATCATTTATTCTTATGATAAGTACTTCCTTTTGGGATTGGTTGTGACCTTTTATTCTAAAAACACTAACCCTTCCTTAAGTTGTGACCAGATAAAAAACTAGCGATACTTTAGAAATCTTTCCTTTAGTGGTAGTAACAACAATCTTCAGAGTTTAGCTTTTGCACTCCACATTGAATTAGGTCGATGCCTTAAACAAATTTATTTTATTAAATACTGCAATCCCCACTATTGGAGGTTATACACATCATGTGACCCTCTAGTATTTACTCAACAATCTCCTATTTGTTGGAATTTATTATTTGTCTAAGCCTGCTCTCATGTCAGACCCCCAACTATTTCACCTACCTGTCAGGAGCCCTTTCTTCAATGGAAAGTTTTAGTATCTTCATCCCTGTTGCTCTTGATAGCTCCAAAATTTATTATGGTTGGCCATTTTGAATTTCCAAATTTATGGTGGTAGGTAATTTCAAATTTTGAGGGGGAATTTTGAAGAGACGCAAAATAAATGAAGGCAATTAGTTTTGTCAGTTGGGAAGAAGAGTTTTTGTAGCAGCAATCTAAGGATAGGAATGTTTTTTTTGAGTTCTATGTGTGATTCAGAGAATCTCTTGAATAGAAACAATTGTATTTTTTTTGTATGTGTTTGAGTAGTGATTTCTCTAGATAGATATCTGCATAGCTCCTAATAGAGAGCTCCTAGAAGCTCCTGAAAGTTGTCAGTCTATATGAGAAACTCCTATTTTCTCCCAGTAGTTTGTAATTTTTAGCTTAGGTTTATTTACTAAGTTTTTTAATTCTATCCTTCTGCAATTTCATTTCTAGTTTATTGAATAGAAAATAAACTTGTATGTCTCCTTGCATTTTTTGTACTTCCACATTTTTTTTGGGTATTCCTAGTTGAATAGGAAACAAAGCAACAACTTTGTGTTGTTTTGAGAATTTAGTTTCTTTACAATATCTAGTGATCTCTAGCTACGCTTTTCTTCTCAGGCCCAACCTTGTATGAGTTCTTCATGTCAACTTCTACTTTTTCTAAACTGGTATCTTCCTCTACTTTCTTTGAATGGTCCTCTTTGGCCATGGTAGTAGTTTTCTTCTCCGCATTTTATTTCCCACAATACTTTAACCCTTGGAGCCTCTATAACTTCTTCCACTGTGTCTTTCTTAGGTCATTGTTTTGTTGAACATCTCCATTTTTTGTACTATTCCACTTAGGACGATCCTTCTCTAATTTTTTTAGATCAACCTCACTTTTCTCCAAATTCTTATCTTTCACTACGAATTTGATAGTACTTTTCTTCTCAACTTCTACTTTCTCCCTACTCTTTAATGCTTCGAGTTTTATCAACTTCTATTACTAACACTCACCTTTCTCTTAACTAAGCTCTGATACGACTTGTTGGGAGAGTAGAGGATACAACATATAATAGCAAAAAATGTGCTACTAAACCAAATTATTTTATTGCCTCAATTAAAATGATTGCATTTGCCTAAACATATAGAGGTCTTAGACAATACAAGAAAATTCTAGAAACCAACTAACTGAAATATAAAACTCATTATAACTACATGCAACTAATAACCCACTAGAAACTACCCAAATATTCTAACGAGTGAGAGAAATTACTACAATAGTTTTTTTGTCTCTTAAATTAGAATTTAGCTATGTATTTTTTATTGTTCACTTAGTTTTAAAGTAGTTTTTTCTATACCTTTTATTAGTTTTTTCTTCTCTTCATATTCTTGGAAGACCTCTATAAATCAGAGGCATATGTAATCATTTTTATCATTAAAATAAAAAACTTTGTTTTCTTGTAGCAATTTGAAGTTAGTTCTCTGGTTTTTTTCTTTTCCTATCCAACATAGTGATATAAAAGCATATGTGAGATTAAAAGGCTTTGTAGAAAAAAAAAAATTGGAGATCTTAGCCATAGCTACTAAAACTGGATAAATTATAGTCAGTTTTTGCTACGAAAGGAAGATGCTAGAAAGAAAGGAGAATTGATTAGTCAAAAATAAGGAGTTTGAATTGTTTGCTACAGTTCAATAATAGTTATCAAGTGCATAAATTTAAAGTCCAACCACCTCACATGTGATAAAAGAAAATTTATTTGTTTGAAGATACCGGTTTTCAAAGGAGAATACATTCAAAGGATATAAGTAATATAGAACTGTATTGCAGTAGAAGATCGAATCAGATAATGGAAACAAACAATAGCATTACTTACCCCTAAATTCCTACTTTCAGGGGTAAGAATTATGTTTTTTGGGAAATTAAGATGAGAACATTATTATGTTCACAAGATGTTTGGGATTTTGTAGAAAATGGTTTTTCAGAACCACATGATCATGCAACCTTTTAGGCATTAACATAGGGAGAAAAAGATCAACTTAGAGACAACAACAAAAAGGATATAAAAGCTTTATTTTTAATTCAATAGGAAATGAATGTGTCAATCTTTCCTAGAGTTGCAACAACAATGAGAACCAAGAGAGCATGGGAGATTTTGGAGATATCCTATCAAGGTGCTACAAAGCTGAAAGTAGCTAAACTACAATCTGTTAGAAGAAGTTTTGAAATTTTTTAAATGAATGAATCATAATCCATAAACCAATTTATGAGCACGGTCATGAATATTGTTAATCAAATTAGATATAATGGAGAAAAATTAATAGATTGGAAGATTATAGAAAAGATTCTTAGGAGTTTACCCAATAAAGTTTATGCTATAGTTGTAGGAATTAAGGAATCCACTTGGATTTTTCATAGTTATCAATAGATGAATTTATTGGATCTTTGTTAACTCATGATTCCTGAATGAATAGAAATAAAAATACTTATTTTGAGAATGCTTTCAAGTCTCAGGTATCATCTGACAAAGGAAGAGGAAGGTCAAGCTTCAGAGGAAGAGGCAGAGGAAGAGGTGATAAAAGTGATTCAGATCAAGGTGAAAGGAATGATTAGAATTAAAACAATAGAGTACGTGGAAACAATAATTCCAATCCAAATTCACAAAGGTTTGATAAATCTAACATTCAGTGTTATTATCTAAAAAAATATGGTCATTATGCTTATGAATGTAGAAATAAACAAGGAGATATGGATAAGTAGAATGCAAATTACATAAATGAATCTACATCTAGATTTGAAAGTATGTGCATCACATGTCATGTTTCTGAAGAGGGCACTAGAAATATTTGGTTTTTGGATAGTGGATGCAGTAATCATATGACAAGGAATAAAGACTTGTTTGATAGTCTTGATGATTCTATAAATTCTAAAGTTTAATTGGGAAATGATAATAAATTGGTTGTAATGGGTAAAGGAGTAATAAATATTTTGACAAGAAGTGGTGAAATAAATTTTATTCCTGATGTTTATTTTCTGTCTAGACTAAAGTGTAATATGATGAGTGTTGGATGGATAGTACAAAAGGGTTATAGGGTATCTTTAATAAATAATTTTTGCACAATATTGGATAGATTTCCAAATGATAGGTTGATTGAAAGAGTGGAGAAGATGAAGAATTAGATGTCCCCCCTTCAAATTAAGTACACCCAAGGAGCAGAAGAAGTCAATTTCAAAACTATATGTTTAGACTAATCGTGGTTGTGGCATTTGAGATATGGACATTAACATTTTGAAGGTTTGAATTTGTTACAAAAGAAACAAATGGTAAAAGGGTTGCCACCTATAGATTAGCCAATGAACTCATCTGAGAGTTAAAGTTTTGTAAAACAACATGGAGTTCTCGAGTTTTCTTGCAGGAATCTCTTATAGAGAAAGGGCATTATTGTAGATAGTTCATTGTGATTTACGTGGACCAATGCAAATTCCATCATTTGGAGGTAATATTTATTTTTTAACCTTCATTAATGATTTTAGTAGGAAGACATGGGTATATTTTCTCAAGCAGAAGTCTGAAGCATTTAGAAAATTCAAGGAGTTCAAGTCTATGGTGGAAAAGCAAAGTGGACAATATATCAAAGTACTCAGATCTAATAGAGGTGGTGAATTTAATTCTAATGAATTTCTAGATTTTTGTAGATATCATGGAATCGATAAATAATTAACAATAAGGTACACACCACAAAATAATGGTGTAGCAGAGAGGAAGAATAGAACCATAATGGAAATGTCTAGGAGCATTTTGAATGCTAAAAAATTGTCTAATGATTTCTAGGCAAAAGTACTAGCTTGTGCAGTATACATTCTGAATACAAGTCCTACAAAGAGTTTCAAGGAAAAAATTCCACAGGAAGCATGGAATGGTAAGAAGCATAGTGTACTTAATTTGAGAATTTTTGGATGTGTTGCATATTCATTAGTGCAATTTGAATTGAGAAGAAAATTGGATGATAAAAGTGAGAAATTTATTTTCATTGGTTATAGTGAGCAATCAAAGGCTTGTAAATTGTATAATCCTATTTCAAATAAAGTGATTGTTAGCAGAGATATCAAATTTAAGGAAGAAGAAGAATGGGATGGTAGCATTGATAGATAAATCACAATTAGAGCACCAATACTAGAGAATGATGAAGAACCTAAAGAGAAAATTTTGCAAGGTGATCAATCAAATTTACAAGTAAGAAAAAATACTTCAACAAGAAATCTAAGGAATATTGTACAAGGTGAATCATATAGTCATGCAAGTCATCCTACTCTTTCCTCATTAAGATCAAAATATAAAGGTGAGAAAATGAGAAGTTTGAAAGAGATATATGACCAAAGAGAAGTCAAATTTGATTTGTGCTCAAATTTTGCATTCTTCTCTCATGATCATGTGTATTTTGAAGAAGTCGTTAAGGAGGAACACTTGATCAAAGCTATGGATGAAGAGATGGATTGCATTGAGAGAAATCACACATGGGAGCTATTTGATCTACCTTAAGGTAAGGATTTTACAGGATTCAAATGGGTTTATAAAATCAAATTTAATGCAGATGGTGAAATTGAAAAACACAAGGCAAGGTTAGTAGCAATTTTTTTTGCACAACATTAAATAGAATCGATTAAAATGAAAAATTTACTCCAGTTGCTAGATTAGATACTATTAAACAATGGTCTTAGCAATAGCTACACATAATAATTGGAAAATATTTCAAATCGATGTCAAATCAACTTTTCTGAATGGTTTTCTAGAAGAAGTATATGTGAAACAACCACCAAGTTATGAAGTTCATGGACATGAAGATAGGTTTTATAGATTCAAAAAGGCACTCTATGGTCTTAAACAAACATCAATAACATGGTATAGAATAATTGATTAATACATGCAAAGTAATGGATTCAATAGTAGCAGTGAGCGTACATTGTACACAAAGATCAATAACGAAGGTCAAATTTTGTTTGTGTGTTTATATGCTAATGATTTAATTTTCACTAGAAATTTGCCTGTACACACATTTAAATCAACAATGAAGAAAGACTTTGAGATGACAAATTTGGGTTTGATGAAGTAATTTTTGAGCATTGAAGTTGTTCAATCAGAGAAAGGAATTTTTGTTAGTTAATATAAATATGCAAAGGATGTGTTGACAAGGTTTAGAATGTTGAATTGTAATCCAACATCTACACCAGTTGCAACAGGCACTAAAATTAGCAAAGAAAGCAAACCTAGTCGAATTTTGATTCTACAATTTTTAAAAGACTAATTGGAAGTTTGATGTATCTTATAGCTACAAGGCCAAATATCATGTATGGGGTTAGTCTAATATCAAGATTCGTAGAGTCACCAAAATACTCACATTGGCAAGTTGGGAAGAGGATATTGAGATATGTGGTAGGAACAATATGATGTGGAATCTTATATTCCACAACTAATGATTTTGGTTTGATTGGTTATACTAATAGTGATTTTGTAGGAAGCATTGATGATATGAAGAGTACTTTTGGATATAACTTTGATTGTGGGACATGCGCAGTCTCATGGGCATCAAATAAGCAACCCATAGTGACACTTTCATTAGCTAACACAAAATATGTAGCGGCCACCTCAGTAGCATGTCAAGCAGTTTGGATGAAGAAAGTTTTGATAGATTTATTGCAAGCATAGGAGGAGCCAACTCCAATATTTTGTGACAAAAAATCAGCAATCATATTATCAATGAATCATGTCTTTCACAAGAGGAATAAGCACATTGATACAAGATATCATTTCATTAGAGAGTTGGTGAATAAAGATGAAATTCAACTAGAATTTTGCATATCTAAAGATCAATTAGTAGATATATTTACCAAGGCATTAGCAAAGGAGATATTTGAGCATTGAGACAAAGTTTGGGCATTGTAAATTGTGAAACTATTAATGCTATAAATTAGGGGAGAGTATTAGAAATAAAGTAGATAATTTCTCATGTATGAGGAAGAAAAATTGCAAGTTTTTTGTCTCTTAAATTAGGATTTAGCTAAGTCTTTTTTGCTGTTTGCTTTGTTTTAAAGTAGTTTTTTCTATAGATTTTATTAGTTTTTTTATTCTCATCGTATTCTTGGAAGACCTCTATAAATTAGAGGCATATGTAATCATTTTTATCATAACAAAATAAAACTTTGTTTTGTTGTAGAAATTTGTAGTTAGTTCTCTATTTTCTATCTTTTCCTATCCAACATTTGGCCACTGGATTGGATTCTTTTTGGGGTCTTTCCACTCTAGGTGTAATTAGACACACTCTATCAAACTATGGGTGTGCAAGGATACTAGTTTTTGCAAGATATTGATTCCTAGAGGTTACACCAAGATTGATGTGAGTGCAACATTCCACTCTTTCAATGAAATAGGAAATTGTACGTACTCGGCCTCTACTCTAGTTGAACTAGATAGTTTTGGTTTGAAATCTGGATTAGAGTTCTAACTCCAAGGTTCCCCTTATTCTATGTGGCTATATTGGGCCATTCCAAAAAGCACATACTCCTCGGCTAAAGAAAAATTTTCATACCAATGTGCTCAAAGCATAATCTCTGAAGATAATGGCTAGGGGTATTTATGCAAGTGCATAAGTAAATGTGAAGCAAATTTTTCCTTCGTGTATTTTTATCTTTCGGCTTTATTTTGTCTTTAGGAAGATCCTCATGCAAACAGCTTGTATTTACGACAGATGCACAATGTGCCACATGGTGGTTGTGCATATCTCAATGATAATTTTCTCTCTAGTTGGAAGTTCTAGACCATGTGTCAATCCGATGAGCATTTTCTTGCTTCCGCTTTTCGTAGAGATGAGATTGTCAGCCCTTTTGACATGTCGCCCCTTCACGTTGTAGCTTTACAAAAGAAATTTTCAACTCGGAGTCTGTCGAAATGCGTTGTACCTTTTCCTAGTGAAGAGATATGATTCAGTGCCACCAAAGTCACTTGGGTGATCGATAAGACTGTTGTTAGACTATCTTTTTGGGATCGGAGCAATTACAAGGGCTGGTCCTATTGAAATATCTAAATGACATAAATATGGTAGCTGAAAGACGATGAGAAGGATTCCAATGATGTGATAAGAGATCTAGAGCCATATTTCCAAGCTATCAGGTTTGGACGTCTGGCAGTCATTAACTCTAAAGGAGTTCGGTGATTTCACTTCTGGGCAGCTATATATTGAAAATGACAGCATGAAGTAGGTGTTCCTCAAGTTTTCCCATTTCAAAAAATTTCTTTATTTTTCTTAGTTAGAAGAAGAATTTTCTTTTAAATTTTTATAGAATACTGATTCACTCTGGCATGTTATGTCTATTTTATGATCAAACTATTATCGTATTGGGTTTCAACCTTTGTTTTAAAGCTCATTTGAATATGAAATGCTAGTTATTCTAAAGAAATACTTGAAATTATGCATGCTATGCTCTTTATCAATATTTATTTCATTATATCTTCATCAAGAATAGAACACTATGTCTTGCTAATCTGAATAGTTTTGGTTATCGGATTTCCATTTTGTTTATGTATATGACCGAATCATAAGCTTTAGAAACTGGACTATGTCATTCGACTTCTTCGTTTTCTTTGTAAGGTTATCATTTTTTCATAGTATTCTATATTAAGAGGAAGGGTTTCTATTGCTTTTGGGATGTTTTTCTGTTACGTCTGGAACTTCTATGTTTGATTTGGATCTTAATACACATATCCTAAGGGTCAATTGAATGATTGCATTTGTGCTTGTATCGAGCCTCTACTTTTCATTCTCCTCCCACAAATGAAGGGAAGTTATGTTTTGTATCTCTCATGTCACTCATAAAGGAAAGCTTGTGATTTTGAAATGTTGTAAAAGCATTGGCGCATTGCCATATTTCATGTTTTACTATTTTTATTTCCTTTTCCCTTTTCCCAAACTCAAAGAAGAGTCGAATTTCTATAAAAATCTTGGAGGTATTCAATGAGACGAATATTGTTCCCCCACTCACTGAATTTCCCATAAGACTGTTGGAGAGGCACAAGATTTTATGTTCAATAGTGTTTTTTTTGGCACGCTCGGTGGGACCTATTCCAAAAGCCTAGTTAGAGGTCAAAAATATCTCTAGATTAGACTAGAGGAAAGAAACTGAAAGTTTCATGCCCAGGGTTCAAACAAGAGCATCATCGAAGGGTAATTTTCAATACTTGCAGTTAACAATCCCAATACCTAGGAGAAGAAGAGTCGTAGGTTCTATATCATCTTTGAGAAGTAGAAGAGTAAGAAGTAGGAGTCTGGAGTTTAGAACTTTGTCTACTCCGCCTGGAGGCCAAAGTTTCCAAATAAGAATACCATTTTATCCAATTCACAAGAATCTTTTCTCTATGGCCCATATACCTCCTCTCTCTCCTAGAAAATTTGTAACTTGGGACAATGGTAGTCCACTACAACCACCTACTCCACTCGATTTCTAGCCCACCATACCCACTAATTCCCTCGAGGCTATTCCAAAATTTTTGGGAGAGGATTCTAAAACCCCTTCTGAACACCTTCAAGATGTAGCAAAGGTATGTAGGGCACACAATATCATAGAGGAAAATATTGCTATGAGATTACTAGCTGCCTATTTCAAAGGGAAGGTTCAAACTAGTACAAATCTTTGGCTTCAAGTTCTATCACTTCCTGGGATAAGCTCGGATATAAACTTTTTGAATGCTTTTTAGAGGAGGGAGATCATTCCTCATTGCTACATCAACTGATCACCATCAAGAGAGGCCCGCAAGAAGGTATGATCGAATTTAACACCAGGTTTAACTAAACCTGGTAGAGGATCCTGACAACTGCATGACCTCTAGATGTTTCTGAAGGCCATCAATACGGATATTGTGATCCAAATAACTTCCATGTGAGGAGATACTCTACCCGATGCCTATGATTTGGCAATCCACATGAAGAATAGTTTGATAGATGTGGGAAAGCTTTTGCCATGACCTCTGATGCCTATCTTTCCCAAAATCTCAGTCACTCCATTCCAAAAAGAGTCCTCTTCGATAACTCTAGCAACCCAGATAACGAGCCTATCTTCACCCTAGTCTATGTACATGTACGCTACCACACAACCAAGAACATTGGGTTCTTCCTCTGTGGTAGTGGACCTTAATGACATGAAAATCCTGATGCAATATTTTGCTAATCAACTAGTTCTCATCAAGTGATAGCAAGAAACTCCTCTAAAACAAGAAACTCATAGATACTAAGGGGGTAGACCTTTCTATCAATAGAATCAACACAATACATATTAGGGACCTTTGGGTCAGGGAGGTCAGCAAGCAACTTCTACCAAACAAATAGTCCTGGTTACTATGTCATTGCAAATGATCAAAGATAGTGAGGGAAAAGTGTTGGTACTAGGACATAACAACTTGGTGGATGACGAAAATGCATGGTGTTTTCCTTGCAATGATAGCCACATGCCTCGGGATTGCTCTAGAGGAAACTTGCAGTAGAGAATAGCGGAGAAGAGGAACAAAGGCGTACAACCCAACATAGAAGAATATGAGTCTCTTGAGATGGAGAATGCTCGATTTAGAGCACAAGTACAAGGGATTTACATGGAACAAGAGATGGAAATAGCACCCAATCAAGCTCTTTTCTCTTGGATGGAAGAACAAGACTCAGTTTTTGCGAATGAAGCCCTGACAACCAGCCCTCTACAGGTATAGTTAGATTACAATAACAAATCCAAGAGAAGACTCACCGAGGAATATGTGGCATAGTCTCTCCCTCATTCCTAGCCTCACCAACTACCATTTTCCGAAAGACAACAACCCCAACTGACTATTCAGTCAACTTGTTATTCGAGTTTGCAACAAAAAATTTCATCAGTGCCCAACAAATTGCCTGATAAAAATTTCAATCCATTCCAACTGATCACTTTCAAGAGAATCACAAGGAGATTCTACCATTCAGACCCAAGGTTCATTCGGTCGTAATGCTTAACATAGTAGAGAAGATGAAGAAAGCACCCACTAATGTTTCTCTATGGGACATAATATCCATCCTAGAGCAAAGGTCATTGCTTAAAGGAGCACTGAAAAATGAAGAATCAAGGTCACATGTAGACGAAGCTCTACCATGCAATCTAAATAAAGGTGAAGTCCCCACATCGGATCCTCAAAATTTGAAGGCCATAGCCTATACAAATGACGCAAAAAAAGTAAATGAGGGAGAGGTAAGTAAGCCAAAGCCCAGTCCTTTCTTTTTAACATTAATTGTGGGGGATAAGCTTCTCCATAATAATATGATTGACTTGGGAGCTAGTACGAAATTCATGCCAAATCAAGTGGTCGATGCCTTAATGCTCAAGTATGAACCTTTGGAAAAAGGAATCATGCAATTGGATGGAAAGAAGGTTTTGACAGTTGGTCGGATAAAAGATTTATCCTTAACCGTTTTTTCATGTCCAACCCAGATAGTCTCACAAGAAGTAGTAATAATCGACATTCCCCCGATCTTCAGAATGTGTCTCTCTAGATATTTCACCACGAAGCTGGGTGGATATTTGGCACTAGATTGGTCCCACTTGATACTAAGGACTAACCATGGAGCAAAGATGAAGATTCTTTCAGAATCTCTACATTTCGAACACATAACGAATAATGTTGTTCTTTGTTTTGAGGCTATGCATACCTCTTTTTCAAAATAAGAAGGGTATTGTGTTGAAATGTTAGAAGAGGAAGAAGACCCGAGTGAATAGACCCTCGAAGAGGAGGTTCTCCTTAACCAGTTCATCGATTCTTACCCATTTGGAAATTTCCATGCCACAGGATTAAGTACTTATGTCATATTTGATGATGACATGGTCCATCTGAAGTTGATGAAAGATTAGGTAAGCTATAATGATCCGATGGATAATCGCTTATGGACCTTGTACTTTAATGGTGGTAAATGAAAAGCCAGTTTTGAAGTAGGAGTTTGACTGATGTCTCTAACAAGATCTGAGACCCTTAAGGATTATCATTTATAGTTTTTGTGCTCAAATAATGATGCAAAATATGAAGCATTAATCCACGGTCTTTTTCTTGCCGAGCGGATGGGTGCAAAAATAATGCAAGTATTTGTAGACTCTGAGTTGATAGAAAGCCAAGTCCATGGCCAAGCAACAAAAAAAAATATTAGGATGAAGGCCTATAGACATCGGATATGGGACCTAATTGAAGGTTTTGAAGCTTTCAATGTGCAAGTTATTCCCTGGTCCTTGAATGATATAGCAGATCAAATGGCTTCCATCGGGTCACAGTTTGAGCCGATTTACGACTCTAAACAAAGTGCAATCCACATTGTTGTCTGACCATCAATTCTTGACAACGACCAAAACTAGCAAGTATTTGAAGATGATGCCCAGATAGCCACCTTCATTCAAAAGTCTGAACAACCTTCCAACCATTCAGAATCAGAGTTTCAACCATCTGAAGGACAGGTCATTCAACTAAAAGGAAATAAATTTCCTTAGGATTTGATTTCCCTCAAGAATATTTTTTATTGTGAAGATGTGAGGAATGGCAAGCAAAGGTTCACAGCCGATGAAAAGGATTATGAATAGTAGGATTTCGACAATGATAGAAGACTGAAAGTCGAGAGAAATGTATAGTGGGAATATAGAGAAAGATTGAGGAATCTATGCTCCAAGTATGAAGGAGTTATAACATGGACTTACGATGATCTCAGAGGATACAACCCTGGTATAATTCAACATACCATCAACTTGGTGGAGGGGTCAAAGCCCATTTGATAGAAGGAAAGGTCTGTCAATCCAAAGCTCAAAGCACTGATGGTGCAAGAGCTCACTAAGTTGATCGGGTCCCGAATCATTTATCTAATTAAACACTCAACTTGGGTGTCTAATCTAGTACCAGTTCAAAAGAACAGTGACATCAGGCTTTGTGTCAATTTTTGGGACCTGAATAAAGCCTCACTGAAGGATCATTACCCTTTGCCATCCATGGAGAAAATCTTGCAAATAGTGGCTGGGTCTGAGATGTTCTCATTACTTGATGAATTTTTGGGGTACAATCAAGTACTTGTCAAGGAGAGCGACCAAAACAAGACAACGTTTACCACCAAGTGAGGCACGTTCACATATGCAAAGATTCCCTTCAGACTCTCAAATTCTAGCATGACCTTTCAATGGGCCATGGACATCACTTTTGTAGGATTGATTAATTCAATCATTTTGATTTACCTGGATGATCTAATCGTCTTTCCAAAGGTAGCAGCTAATCATTTTAACCACTTGGATCAGATCTTTCAGAGATGCCAAAAGTTTGGGATTTCTTTAAATACCAAAAAATGTGTTTTCAGAGTACCTCAAGGTAAACTTCTTGGTTTTGTGGTGTCCAAGGAAGGAATTGCAATAGATTCCAAAAGATTCAAATCCATACTGGATTTTCCTTTACTAGTAAATCAAAAGGGGTTACAATATTTCTTAGGGAAGATTAATTTTGTCAGTCATTTCATCTTTGACTTTGTAGGCATTGCAAGGCCCATCACCTTGATGCTAAAGAAGAATATAATTTTTAGATGGAATTTTGAAGGCAAAGAAGCTTTCAAATAGATAAAGAAGGCTATTTTTGCTACTCTGGTATTGGCCAATCCATACTTCTCTAAAGATTTATTGTTATATGTATACAGTGGACAACATAGCATAGCTTCTGTGCTCACTCAAAAGGATGAGAAGGATAATGGAGAGCATCTAATTTATTTTCATTCAAGAACTCTCAAAGGCTATGAGGCTAGATATAAATTTTTAGAAAAATAGGTGTTTGCCATTATCAAGAGTCTCAAAAAGTTCTGACACCTAGTGTCGGCCAATAAGATCAGTGTTCTAGCCGCTTACCCAAGTGTAAGCAAATATATCACCGAGGGAGAGATAACCAAAAAAAGAGCCAATTGGCTCACCAAGATCCTAGAGTATGATGTGGACATCAAGCCAACCAAGCTTGTGCGAGGAAGAGGTTTGTGCAAATATCTTGCACAAGAGTTGGGTTCCGAACTCGACAAGGAGATGGATCAAGTTTTCCCGAACTAGTTTGAATCTGACGAATCCTAGGTAATGGATCAGACATTATACATGCAAAAGGGATATTACCCGATGACTCTTCCCTCCTACAAATGAAGATACTATCGACTACAAGCCACAAAGTACGTATTAATCGAAGGAATTTTATTCAAGAGAAACTATGACAAAGTGTTTCTCCAATGTTTAGATGAATGTCAGTCAG
This sequence comes from Sequoiadendron giganteum, assembly GCA_007115665.2. Classification (NCBI taxonomy): domain Eukaryota; kingdom Viridiplantae; phylum Streptophyta; class Pinopsida; order Cupressales; family Cupressaceae; genus Sequoiadendron; species Sequoiadendron giganteum. The sequence continues at coordinate 489,087,501 of CM021106.1, forward strand.
ATACCATTTTGACATAATTTCATAGCAGCTTTGTGGGAGGGCACTTTTCTGCTAAAACCACCACTTGGAATTATGCAAGTAGGATACTATTGGCCCTCAATGTTTTTATAAGCACACTGTTTGGTGAATGAATGCACTTAGTGCCAATATTTTGTTGGCAAGAGAAAAAATTATGCTTTTCCTTTGAGTCCTATTGTAATTGAGTAACGTTTTGCTCAATGGGATTTGGATTTTTTCAGAATGATAAATCCTATCTCGAATGCTGGCCATAAGTGGATTCTCATAGCGATTGATTATTTCACAAGATGGACAGAAGCTACCACCCTAAAAGGTGCTCTAGAGGGTGAGACAGTTAACTTTCTAGAAGGGTTGATGACTAGGTTTGGTTCACCAAAGACCATCATATCCGACAATGCGAGGGTCTTTGTAGGTATGAAGCTATCGGATTCTTCCATCAGGAACATGATCTATCTCAAGACCTCTTCAAATTACTACCCACAAGGGAATGGTCTAGCAGAGTCAACAAATAAAAACCTAATTAGGTCAATCAAGCTCATTGGGTCTAAATGACAAAGGGAATGACATGAACATCTATAGGCCGCTCTGTGGGTAGATCGAATCACACCGAAATAGATCCTAAAAACATCTCCTTATGAGTTAGTCTATCGAAAGGAGGTAGTTTTACCTATTTCTATGGAACTACCTACATTACAATTACTGAAAGCCCTAGAAATAGAGGAAAATGGTGGAATGGAGGTACGAATAGTCGAACTTCTCGAATTGGAGGAAAATAGAGAGAAATATTTTGAAGCTATGATCAGCCACTAGTGAATAGTCAAGTGATGGTTCAACAAAAGAACTTCCAACCCAGATTTCTAGGAAGGGAGCTTAGTTCTAAAATATGATGAGTGCACTGCAAAACTAGGACAACATACCAAATTAGAAGCATTGTGGAACAACCCCTTCCCAATCAGTGCGTGCAAAGAAAGGAATGAATACTAATTAGAAGATATGGAGGGTAATGCTTTGGGGATACTGGTGAATGGTATTCATCTGAAACCATTCCATTAAAGTACAACATTCTTTAACATTTTCATAGATATGTATCATATGTAAACAAATTATACTTTTTTTTAGGTTTTAGATTTAAAAAATAAGTGAGTTATTAGAAGAAGTACGAAAATCTATTATATATATTATATTTTTTTATCGAATTTATATTATGGGGTAGCCCGAGGCTTAGATTTTAGCAGAAAAGCTCTTTCGAGCAAAACCCAAAAGTGGGTATTCAAGCAAAATACAAAAAGAAGGAAAAAATGGAAAAGGAAGGCCTCTAGCCGTTGTTATCGGGGCTTGTTTCCTATAATAATTTCTTTTTCTTTTTCTTCTTCTTCTTCACTCGTAGGCAACAAGGACACAATTCACGAATGTCGACCTCACTCTGCACAGCCGAAGATGACGAGCTCAAACTGCTTTTTGAAGTCATACTAAGTGGGAGCTTCATCAACACCATACTCCCAAAGGAGATTGATAGCAACAGGTAGAGACAAGGAACGATGGCTCTTCAAGTCAATCATGCAAAATTCACTGAGAAAGGGAAGCCAAGGCATGTCCACACCATAGTCAATGAACCTGCAAAGGTCCATTGTGCTAGGAATGCTAACACCAGGGATAACAACTTGCACTATTTCACCAAGCCCTTCAAAAAAAGAGATGTCAAACATGCAACAACATAGCTCGACTATATTAGCTTTGGTGATATTCAAGTCCAACAAAGAAGCCACGAAGCAAGATAGGACATTGCAATTGGTGAGCATCTAGCTCTCGTCTTCAATAAAGTCCATGCCAATGACTCACCTGAAAGAAATTACCCCTAAGCGGTCACACTTATTTACCATTTGCTTAATTCTCTCACTCATAACCTCCCTAGTGAAGGCATATGGTGGCCTACGTGGGAGAAGGTGGATGGGAGTACCCAGACCGACAATCATGGTTGGAATAGTAAATAAAAAGGAAATATTGCGGATGGAAAGAAGATAGCTAAACTGCAAGGTTTTTCTTTTTTCAATGAATATAACCTTGAGGTGGTATAGTTATTTATAGAAAAGAGGTGCTGGAATGGCTAAACAATGGAATTTCTATTTTTGGTCGAATGGTAACGGGAAAACCTCAAGGTAGCTAGTGAATGGAGAATAGATCATACAAAAAATTGGTCATAAGGTTTGAAAATTAATGTTTGGGCGTTGAGAGAAAATGCTCGTATAAGCCATTTTTTGACATCTATCCTCAGCCATGATCAACATCAGCCAACTTTCATAGGTGAAAGGACATGGATTAATGCTCTAATGCCTGAAAAATTAATGAGCAAGTCTTTTCAATGGTACTTCATATCGCTACACAAAGATTGACTTAAATAATAACACTTTCCCCAAGGCAAGGAGTTTATTTGAGAAAAGAGGCGATGAAAAAGAATGTACTAAATCCATTCTTGCAGGGTTTTCACATTCTTGAGGGATATGGATCCTCTACCCACATGTATCTCCTCGGTAGCAACATTTAATGCACCAACGGTAATGACATAGCCTTAACTGTGTGTACTTCTTGGGAAATTAATTACCCGAAAAGTAGTTTTTTCCAAAGGAAGCAAAGAGCAAGTGGCCATTTCAGTAAAATCTTTGCAAATTTTGAAGCAGCCATGGAAAAACCAACAACGACTGGGAGAAGACTTGAATCTGCACCAAGGAGGCCCGTTTTTTCCAATCTTTTTGGATGAAAATTGTTTGCCAATGCCCCAGTGCCTGAGGATCAACCTTTCAAGTTCTATAAAAGGGTTCTAATAGATAAGAGTGTTAAAAGGTAAGTAGTACAAGATGTTGATACTGTTTTTGACCCCAAGTTGGCTAAGAACCCTAAAAATCTCAGAGAAGGACTTTTTGAAGAATGAAAGATTATGGTAACTCTAATAATTTCACCTCTCGGCTCTAGAATTGTAGGTTGCCACAGTTCATGATACCTATCGTACACCCATGTCCAGAGTTGGTAGATGCATGTGCCAGAAGATTTGATGAAGAGACTGGTTCTATAACATGCAACATGATAAAGGTAGTAATCTCTATCCCAGCTATAAGAGAGATGTTGTGTATCCCTTTCAACTAGCATATCAAGATGTTTGTTGAAGAAGATATGGAGACCTATTGGGAGGAATCTAATGAAAGGAAGAGTTTCTACCATTGTGAAACAAAGGAAAGGCCAACTAGAGGTTGTATTGTTTTTCCTTCGGCATTCAAGATGTTCCTAGAAAACACATAGGACCTTTTCTCAATGGTAGCCTGGGTTTTTGGTCTGGATAGTGACGAGGAAGTCCACTCCTTTTAGATGGCCCTTGCTCTGATACTCAAGCATAAGCAGGAGTAGAGGTATTTCAATTTTTCCAATGTGATAGCTTCCAATATGTTGCTGCAGCTAGAAAATTACCAAGTTGAATCTAAATTCATATATTCTTCTTTCTTGGTCCATTTGATCCTACATCAGAACTTCAAGTTTTTAGAATGAGATTTTCTTGTATCTAGGGTAGACGAGGAGGGTTTAATTCAACCAATTTTTGTATGGACTGGTGTCGTGTCAGGGACAAGTAGCTATTATTAGTTTGTGCACCTTTTTCTGAGACTAGTATTGCAAGAGTAGGGATAACTTTAAGAAACCCCCCCTCGGAAAAGTTGTAAAATCCTGGAAAATTTTCATGAATAATTGGTGAAAACAATAATCACAATGGCGAATCCTAGTGAATAATCACTAAAAATATTAATTACAATGGTGAATCTCTCCTTTTAAAATTTGCATAGTTGGTCGACGTAGTTGCCCCACATATTTTTTATTTATTTTTAATATTGAAATAGGGGCCCAGGGGCGGCAGCCACCGACGGGGTGAAGGGGCAGCACCCCTTGTGGGGGTCAAGGGGTCAGAGCCCCTTTTTGGGGGTTGAGGGGGCAATGCCCCCTCGTGGGGTTCGGGGACAGTGGCCCCGACGTGCTCCTAAATGAAATGTAAGACTAAATGAAACATGAAAATTTTAGCATCAATTAGCTTTTAAATCGGACGGCTACAAGTTCATTTTGTGAGCGAATATCGACATGAGTGAACATCATCAATGGACACTTAGGGATGTCCCACCGATACAATGATGATGACGTATGTCATGAACTATTGGCAATAGTGAATGGTGGAGATCAAATAGAGCTTTGATCGGATGTCTTTCCGGGAGCTTCATGTGAATACTGTAGATTCCCTTCATTATTCTCCAGAATTACACAAGTGGTGTACTTGTGCCTTGGTGGACACCAGGTGGAGTATGGAAGCCTTATCGGCATGAGTGAACGTCATCGGTGGGACACTTAGGGATGTCCCACCAATACAATGATGATGATGTATGTCATGAACTATTGGAAATAGTGAATAGTGGAGATCAAACAGAGCTTTGATCGGACGTCTTTCCGGGAGCTTGACGCGAATATAGTAGATTCCCTTCTTGATTCTCCAAAATTACACAATAATATTGGCGAATATTATTGATATTTTTAAATTTTACTATATAAACGATTGGTGAATCAGTGCCAATGACACATCATTTACATGGTGAATTAATCGAGACAATTTTTTTTTTTGCAAAAACCTAGTGATTCAGTCTCCATTTTAGCTTGTACTATTCACCATTTTTGGAGCTCTCGATTTCAATTATTCACCAATTGGTGAAGATTCACCACTAAATTTTTCCTTGTGCAATATTTATTACCCCGATCCAATGACCGCTTTTCTCCCAAATTTTTGTTGTGGATTAAAAACTCATCACCTCAGGTGGATTATTTCTTTGGGGAGGATTTTATATTTATAAGGTATCATCATTTTTTTGGAGAGCCTTTTCAACTCCCTAAATTTGTAACAAATCAGGTCTTCACATTGGAGGCATGCCGATAGGAAACTCTTGTCAACAATGTGTATGAGAGAGGAAGGAACAAAAAAAAGTTATTTCTGCTCCCCCTCTGCATTGCAAACGACAGGGTAGTGCTAGAGAAGCATAAAGCACAAAATGAATTGACCAATTTTTTGGTGGCTCTGGGCTTAGTCCTCATATGTGACGAGTGGGACTATAATTCATCAAGGAAACTTCCCCTGAAGCATGGTGCACGGGAGTATGTGGAATCTAAGAGAAACCCAAAAAAGGGAAGGCTAGATTTGTACATCAACTTGGCCCTCATACCCATGAAGAGGCCAAAGTGGTTGAGTTTCTATATGCCATAGGCAAGACCTTAAGGAATAAAATGAAATGGCAAGGATGGTTAGAATGTAAAATGATAGACTTCTAGATGTTCTGACAAGAAATGGGTAGCACCCAAAAGCAGCTTGAGGACTTTAGCCATATGATGAACATTTTGAAGACATTTATGACAAGGAGGTTGATTCCAACAACAAAAGTCCAAAGTCCAGCCATGAAGACCATGCTCCCTAACCACATGAGTCCAACAAGGGAAAGAGTTCTAAGCAAAAGGACTCATAGGTTGTGTCTTCCGCCAGTGTCCGAAGTAAAGGAAAGAGGACCCAACAGTCCCCAAGAGGATCAACCACGAAACACAAAGGACAAGCTTCGATAGGATCATTAGTGAAGGGATCAAAACGTTCTAGATCGAGACAGACAAAGTTATGGAGAGTCCGAGACCTGGAAACATCTGATGAAGCCATTGAAAATGAAGAAGAAGTAGATTATGCTCTTTAGAATGTTCAGACTATTGTGATTCAGGTAAGTCTTGCTCCCCCTCTTCTTCCTGCTTCTACATCTTTGGTTAATAATTTGCCTCCACCTATTGAAAATAACCCTCTGCATTCAAACCCAGAGTTATTAGTGTTAAATGAACCCCTGCTACTTTTAATGTATCAAGTAATGTGACACCACATGTCGAGCAAGCAGTATCCATTTCGACAACCACTGACTCTTTGATCACCCTGTCTAGGGCCTCCATAGAAAAATATGTCACCCATGCTATCTGTTACCCCAAGCCCACCTGCATTCAGAAAAAAGTTGCTCGCCCCGTCTATTACTCTTTTCACTCCAACTGGTAGTCCAAGTACCCAATCTCAATTTCGTATCCCACCATTCTTAATGATTATTCTCCCATTTGCCTTCTTGCATGCCCATACATTCGAAGTGTCCCCTTTTTTCACTCTTTTCAATCTCCCTCCTGGTTCTTCTATGGTAGAATAGAGTATTGATATCCCGTAGATGCTTTAGAAGCATTTTGATGCAACTATGTAGGCCCAACAAAATAGAAAGCATAAAAGAAGAGAGAAGAATGTCAACTTACCAACCTCTAAGAAGATCTAGACATGTTTTAAAGAAGAGAATAATTCTCTATGGATCACCATCATGAAGCCACTTATAGCCCAACTCGAAGGGCAGATGCAATTGGAGGATTATGATATCCAAGCAGTAAGTCTATATTTGAATGAGATCCTCCCATGCGACAAGGTGGATCTTGAAAAGACCACTCAAAAGGTGGTATACACAGACTATGAGCAGCTAGATCAGAAGTTGAGAAAGCCTGAGGGTGAGTTGGAAAATGTAAAGGGGATGGTGAACCATTTGCAATCAGAGATTGGGGCTCGAAATGAAGAAATGACCCACATATTGCAAGTACAGGACCAAAAAAATGAAGCAATAAGATCTCTTGCAACGCTCTAAGATGAGCAGATCCAACTTTACACTGAGATTGATAAATTGAGGGGTGAACTTGTAATTGAGCATCAATCTATTATAGAACACCAGCATGCTTGGGAAGATGTAAATAACAAGTTAGATAGAATCTAAGCTCAGGCTTCCGATGAGACATAAAAGGCCTGACAGGAGATCAAAAATCTAAGAGGTGATAAATGAGAAGTCGGGGATTCTTTACATGCTCGGGTTCAGGAAACCCAAAATCTAGTTTCGGAGCTAAGAGAATCTCTTAACAAGAGATATAATCTAGAGTAGAGATTGAAAGTGAAAGAGGCACAGGTAGAGGAGGAGTTAGCTACTGCAACCCTTCCTATACAAAAGAGGTTGGTATTTTCTTACTGGGAGAGAATCATTGTTTTGCTCACCATTCTGAAACCAGCCTTACAATTCTTGAGGGATGCCCAAGAAATAAATGAAAGGTTGGCCCATTAGCCAATCAAACCCTTCAAGAATATGGTCCCCGACTAGCCGAGTCCCATAATTTAATCTCCAAGATTTGTGTGGCAATGGATGAAGCCCTGAAAGGTGCAAGTATAACTGATCGAAGGGCAGCCTCTAGTAAAGCAAGTGAATTCACCTACTTTCATAGAGTGGCATCCAGAACCAGAATAACCAAGCGATTTTGAATAAGAGGGTCAATGAAATCAAGAAGGATTTCAGGATCTTATATAGTTATGGGTTGCCTCCTTTCTTGTTAGAAAATGAAAATGTCTTGTCAGTTGAGTAGATTATAGAAGAGGTGAGGAACAAGGTTCAAAATCTTGTAGATCTTCCAATCCCAAGCTCAAAACTAGCAGTAGATGACATTGAGAATGAGATTCTCCAGCTTTCACGTCTTTACTATCACTTGGGCACCATTTCGGCAAGATGGGGATTTGTTTCTTTCAAGGAGGTCTTCGAGCTGGATCAAGCATATAAGGCATTCAGTAGCCTTAACTGATCAACTGACATAGACTAGGAGATGCTATATTCTACCTTCCTTAAACTCCAAGAATAACCAGAGGTTTGGGTTCATTCCTTCACAAGTGAAGACCCCTTGTGAGTCCCCATAACTATGAAGCAAATTTTTCGTTTGTGTATTTTTATCTTTCGGCTTTATTTTGTCTTTAGGAAGATCCTCGCACAAAGAGCTTGTATTTCTGACAGATGCACAATGCACGACATGGTGGTTGTGCATGTCTCAACGAGCATTTTCTCTTTAGTTAGAAGTTAGACTATGTGTCGATCCGACAGGTGCTTTCTCACTTTCGCTTTTCACAGAGATGAGATTGTCCACCCTTTTGACACGTTACCCCTTCATGGTGTAGCTTTACAAAAGGAATGTTCAACTCAGAGTCCGTCAGAATGTGATGTACCTTTTACCAGTGAAGAGATATGAGTCAGTGCCACCAAAGCCACTTGGATGATTGATAAGATTGTTGTCAGACTATCTTTTTGGGATCAGACCAATTACAAGGACTGGTCCTATTGAAATATCTAAACAACATAAATACGGTAGTTGAAAGATGATGAGCATGATTCCAAAGATCTAATAAAAGATCTAGAGTTAGATTTCCAAGCTATCAGGTTTGGATGTCTGGCAGTCATTAACTTTGAAGGAGGTTGTAATTTTCTCTTGTAGGTAGTAGCATGAAGCAGGGTTCCTAAAGTTTTCCCATTGGAAATTTTTTCTTTATATTTCTTAGTTAGAAGAAGAATTTGTTTTAAAAGCTTATAGAATACTGCCTCACTCTATCATGTTATGTCTATTTTATGATCAAACTATTATCAAATTGGGATCCTACCTTTGTTTTAAAGTTCATTTGAATTTGAAATGTGAGTTATTCTAAAGAAATACTTGAAACTATGCATAATATGGTCTTTATTAATATTTCTTTCATTATATCTTCATCAAGAATAGAACACTATGTCTTGTTGATCTAAATAGTTTTGGTTATTGTATTTCCATGTTTTTTGTGTATATGACTGAATCATAAGCTTTAGAAACTGGACTATGTCATTGGACTTCTTCGTTTTCTTTGTAAGGTTATCATTTTTTCATAGTATGCTATATTAAGAGGAAGGGTTTGTATTGCTTTTGGGATTTTTTCTATTAAGTCTAGGACTTCTATGTTTGATTCAAATCTTAATATGCATTTCCTAAGGGTCAATTAAATGACTGCATCTGTGCTTGTATCGAGCCTCTGTTGCTCATTCTCCTCCCACCAATGAAGGGAAGTGGTGTTCTATGTCTCTCATGTCACTCATAGAGGAAAGCTTGTGATTTTGAAATTTTGTAAAAGCATTGGTGCATCACCATCTTTCATGTTTTACTGTTTACATTTCCTTTTCCCTTTTTCGAAACTTAGAGAAGAGTCGACTTTCTATAAAAATTCTGGAGGTATTTAGTGAGACGCATATTTTCTCCCCACTCGTTGAATTTTCCATAAGAATGTCAGAGAGGCGCAAGATTTTATGATCAATAGTAACTATACAAGAGATGGATACATCAACGACACAGGATGCAAAGGTACAAATGATGCATTTATTTTTCCAACATTTTTGTTTTCTAAGTTTTATTTTACTCTAATACTCTGTATCCATAGCTCTAGAAATCAAGAAATGCACAAGATTTAGTTTCTTTCAAACTTTATCAATAATTGCAGTTATCTATTTCTCAATGTTCAATAGATATATGTATTTTCTTCATCTATTTTACATTTCCTACAATAATAGTTTTCTTTTTTAAGAGTGCAGGGAATGTGACACATATAGCTGTGCTACTCGATGGTGGCTATCTCTTCTAGATTTTGAAGCTAAGAAAATCTAAGCACAAAAAGGAAAAGAACTTCCAGAGGAACGAAGGGGATCATTTGAAAAATTTAATTTCATGGTGAGGAGGAGTGAAAATCATTAAGCTCTTCTCTTTGAAAAATATAGGAAAATGTTGAAAGAATAATTTCAAATTTTAAAATATAAAATATAAATGATATAGAAGATCTAAACAATAAATCCTATAAAGTAGGCACTAGTGAGAAGGGTAGTAAAAATATAGAATATAATGAAGATCAAACTGTAAAAGGAAAATATTTTTTAATATAATGATTACAAAAGGTGCACAAATTTCAATAGGATCTTAAAAGTAAATGAACAATTACAAAATGCTTATTTTAGACTCTAAAATAGTGAAGTTATAAAATCCTAAATCAAAACCATAAGGATGAGTTCTCTAAAGATGTGAAGAAAAATACATTTTTATAAGATTTATCTAGGATAATTTCTATTGAAATATATACAAATTAACTAATAAATTAACTTAGATTATTAAAATAAAAACTGTGGGAGTGAGTAATTCAAAATTAGAGGATAAGATAAGAAATTAGATGTAATGGATAACAATACTTAGCTCTATAAATGATGTTGAAGATTATTTTAATGTAGATGTTAAAAATTGATGTAATGAAGTAAAAATACAGAATTTAGACAAAAATAAATACTCTATGTAGATAAAAATTGGGTACCTTATATAGACAAAAATATACTCTACAGTCTACAAATTTTGTTATGTTGGTTGTGCACTTCTACTCATTAGCTCCCTAGAATTATTGTATCTTATTGTTTTTTAAGGATTAACTTGGTATGCCTTAAGGATATTTTTGAATTGTTAGGAGACATATTTTCCTAGTTGAACCCTCAAGGGAGACAAACCATAAAGTCATGCTAAAAATTAGTTGGTAGCAAGTGTGTAAGTGTCCCAAATAATTATTATGAAGTGTCATTGTTCCTTTTAGTGTAGAAATTCAAGTTTTCTTCTAATAAATGATCCTTGAATTCTATAGGAAGTTGAATGATTCTAGAATGCTAGTTGATGTCCAAATCAATATGTTTAAATGCTACTAGATAGCTTGGAATAATAATTTAGAACATGAATCAATTTAGCTCATATTGGGAATATAATGGATGAGATTTTAACAAATTTGAATATGAATTTTAAAAATTTAAGAATAAAATTCACAAATATGGGATCAATCTCATACTAGCAAGATTGAACTAGGAGAAGGGAATAATAAGACCAAGGTAGAGGATGAATATCAATAGGATGAAATAAAAACGAAGTGTATGAGAGTGTGAGTAAGAAAAAATGTTGCATATCAAATTGTCCCTACACAAATGTGAGAGTGTAGATGACAATGAGTAATTATATGAGTTAACAAGTATTAATCAATATGGGTATCCATTTTTTTTCTAAAATATGCAATAAAAAGATAAAAAATGTAACTAATAATAGTCCACATAACTCATTATAATATGAAAAGATGCTAAATTTTGGTTACTTCCCATGAAAAACACATAATAAATGAAAATTTAAAATTTTACTTGTGGACAAAATTTACACATAGATGTTTTTGGATGGTGTATGAGCTCTACTAGGGTTTTGTGGTGTCTGTGGTTGCTCTTGGCCCCTCTTGCGTCATATTGCATTGTTAGCATAGGAAACTCCTCTTTTCCTATGTGTACGACCACATTTAGTGTAGTTTTTGGGTTTTGATATGCCTTCAATCCACTCTAACCCAGTAGTAAATGCTAGTGTTAGTGGTTCGTCGGCTTTGCTCAATGGCTCCTCCTCCAAACAAATGACCCCAAAAATTTGTCCTAAAAGTCTTTCACGAGGTAAGTGTTTTGACCCACCAACTAATGTGGTTTTTCCTTTACTATATTTTTATTCTTCTTGTCAATGGATTGAAAAAATACCCTTGGGTGATCCCATAAAGCTGGTTTACAGTTTATGAGAGGAACTGATTTTTGCTGAAATCACATATTTTTAGAAAATATAATGATTTAAGCCTTAAAAATTTCCATTTTAAGGATTCCAATTGAAGAGGGTTTGATCAAACCACCTTAGATCAAACCCCCTTGGATAGAACCTCACTATTTTTAAACCATACCTATAAATGAGTCTCATTTACACCTATCAAAATGCTGATAAAAAATCACTTTTGATTTACCTTTTGGGGAATCAAATGAATTCATTTAAAATTTATTTCAAATGATTATGGTAG
>CM021106.1:489100059-489127939 GCA_007115665.2 Sequoiadendron giganteum
TTTTAAAAAATTATTTTTAGAATCTATAGACAAAATGTGATGAGACTCTAGTTTGCATCATCTTCAAATTCCTCACAGTTTAGCCGCTATAGGTGCCTAAATGTGAATATTTAGTTAAAAATAATAATTTTAGTGTCCAATTTGGCCAAAAATTGTAAACCACTATTGTCGGATCACCCCCTTGTTCGGTATTTTGTTGGGAGGACTCCCCCTGAAAGTGTGCTGAAGGAGTGGGTCAGCAAGGCTTGGGTCCCTCATGGGGTCCGCCTTGACATGGTCCAAAATTTAACCAAGGGTTTCTTTTTGTTCCACTTTGCGAAGGTCAATCATGTCCAAGCTATCTTAGCCCATGGTCCCTGGTATGTATGGTCTTCTTTATTAGTTTTCCAGGCATGGATCCAAGATTTTTTTGTCTCGAATGACACCAAGTTGTGGGTCCTTGTTTGGATTTAATTTCTCGGTTTACCCTTGCCTTGTGTTCCTTTTTTGAATCAAATTTCTTCCTCACTAGGGAGGGTTATTTTCATTGAACCAAATAAGTTCTTTCAGGCCCGAACATAGAAAAGAGTTTTTGTGGAAGTGGACCTCTCAGAAGATTTGAAAGACTCCATTGATATCCAAATTGGAGCTCTCTGGCATACCCAGAAGGTTACTTATTTTAATCTTCCCAACACATGTTATAGGTGTCAATTCGTAGACCACAAGATCAAGGACTACCCTTTGGCAGTGCCTCGTACACCTTCTCTGCCATGAGATGTTCAAAAGCCTCATCCGGTGGATGCTTCTACTGCCAAACTTGATGAGAAATGGACTATAGTTACAAACCACAAGAATAACTCCACTAGTTTTGGGTCAGCTCCCAAGGCCTCTGAACTAGTGAAAGTTGTTTCAAACCCTTCAGTGAAGGGGAAGGAAGCTCGTATTGGGGCCAGTAATGTTCCATCATAGCCAAGCCCAAAGGCAACACCTCAGCCTACTACTATCATGATAGAACATTTGAATTCTTCTCCTCTCATGTCAGGAGCTCAAAGGCGGTCTCACAACCCTTGTCCACCAAGGGAAGATAGGGAATATGTTCAAGAAAAGCGGAGATTTTCCTTTCCCTCTGTCTAGATTGGGTCAGTTCCGTCAAATTTTTTGCAAAATCATTTCTCTTCTTTGAATGAAGAGGAACTAGACTCTGATGATATGGAGGAGTTTCATTCATGAATTTCCTCTCATGGAATGTTTGATGTCTGAAAGACCTCTCTAGAAAGTATTCTATAAAGGATACCTTGAGAAAATATTCTGGTATTGAATTGTTTTGTCTCCAAGAAGTTAAAATTTCTAGTTTTTTGCTTGCTTCGGCTTGTCACTCTATTTGGCCAGCCAGTAAAATGTTTTACACCACTCATGATGTTGGGTGTGGTAGAGTTGTCACCCTTTTTTCCCCATGGTGGCACTCTTGTGTGGTCGACCATGGGTCTGATCCCACTCATTGACTTGTCTGGATTCTTCTCAACATTGATAATCATTCCTTTGGGATTATTAATGTTTATGCCTCTAATGATGCTATGGAACTCTCTTTACTTTGGTGTCGGATTGCTAATTCATTACCAATTTCTACTTGGTTACTGTGTGAGGATTTTAATATGGTTGAGATGGTTTATGAAAAATATTGAACCTTGCCATTCAGATGGGAAGCTGACAAAAGGGAGGCATGGTTTTACATGCATAATAAATTGGGCCTCTTTGATCCCAATATTGGTCGCCGCCATTCTCATTCTCTCTGGCATACTTGGTGTAATTACAGGGATGATTCTGATAGAATATTTAAGTGCCTTGATTGTGCCATGATCTTGGCTCAATATTTTTTCTCTTTTGATAGTCCTTCTCTCTTGGTTAAGCCATTAGTGGATGTCTTTTTCAGACCACTTCCCCATTTATTTTAGCATTGAATGGGAGACTCGACAACCTCATATGTGTAAAAATCATTTTTTTCTTAACACATCTTTACTCTGCCACAAGCCTACCCTGGCCCATATTCATAGATTCTAGAATCTAGAGTGTAGGCTAGCTCATCATATAGGCTAGATTACTTGGTGGAATGATATTATCACTCGAACAACTAGATTTATGTGCATTTATGGGTGTTAGCTGGCTATCTTTCACTAGTGGTCTTATGAGGCTACCATCGGTGACCTCCATTTAGCTACTGAGGCTTTGATAGCTAGCCCTTTCTCTCCTTCATTGCAAGTCAGGGTGGCGGAATTAAGGCACACAAAGAAAGTTGCTAACAATTATTCTACCAGAGGTGTGCAAATGAAAGCCAGACTACATTGGCTTAAAATTGGTGATCATGCCTTCAAAGAGTTTTTCTTGGCTCTATGTGCCAGACACTCATCCTTGAGAATTAAAATTATTAGAGATGGCATTTAGGTGCTTTCTGAGCTTCCTAAAATTCTCCAGGCCTTTCTACGTCATTATAAATATGTTTTCATTGCACAAGAACCCATGCTTATGCGACAACAAGCCCTCCATGATTTCCTTGCTACTATGTCAAATAGGATTTCCTCAACCCAAAAGAATTTTTGTGATCAATGTCAAAGAGGCTTTCCATTCCATGACTAATGAAAAAGCCTTGGGGATTGATGGGTTCCCCTATGAATTCTACAAAGCCCTTTGGGATTGTGTTGGGAAGGATCTGTATCATTTTTACTTAGAGGCTTTTCATGCTAATTCTCTAGGTAATTTAATAAACAAAGGCAATATAAAGTTCATACCTAAGTCTAGTGATCCATAGGACATCTGCAATTGGAGACCTATCACACTTCTCAATGTCTCCTACAAATTCATTGCCAAGGTTTTGGCTCTAAAGATCCGCCATCGTTTACCTCGGATTGTGCACCCAGAGCAAACTAGGTTTATCAAATCCAGGTTTATTTTGGATAATATTATTGTTGTTTGGGAAAGCATGGAATGGGTTAGGCATTCAAACAAAAAATCCATGTTTATCAAGTTTGAATGCTCTTTGCGGATGCCTCTGAATGCATCACCATTAATGGTCATCAATCCTCTGCCTTTGGACTATTTCATTCCATTCAGAAAGGGTGCCCACTTTCCCCCTCTTTGTATGTTCTTACTGCTGAAGGATTTGGCTACCTTCTGGCCAATGTGGTTTCCTAGCAGCGTGTCAAGGGAATTTCTCTACCTAACTCTCAGGCTCAGCTGATTAATGACCATTTTTTTGATGACTCTTTCCTCACTCTCTTGGAGGAAGAAGATAATATTAAAGTGTCCCTAGGTTGCCTTAACACATTCTATCTTGCTTTTGGCTCTGCAATTCAGTGGCACAAAACTTTGTGCTACAAATAATCTATCTTGCCTTCTCCCTGGTTTTAGCAGTATGGTTGGAAATGGATTGGGCTAGGAGAAATGTTTCAGTTCCTGGGCATTCCCTTTGCTTTCTAGGTGTCCCCAACAAAGCTTTGACAAGTTTTTCTTTTGAGAGTCGAACAAAAGCTTGCTTATTGGATTACCAAGCCCCTTTCTTTGGCAGAGAAATTTTAGTTGTGCTCTAAAGTTTTGGTAGCTACCCATGTTTACTATTCCTCCTATTGGACCCCTTCCAAAGTTGCCTACGACAAGCTTGAAAAGTTGCTCTGAGATTTTATTTTGACCTCTTCTGAGTCCCATAGAGGGTTTCACTGTGTTGCTTGGAAATTTTGTGGCCTTCCCAAAGATTCCTAGAGGTCTTGGGTTTCTCTCCACCCAATGACAAGGGAATTCTTTGTGTTAAATGGATTATTTGTGCCCTTACTGGGGATGAAGCCTAGAAAATTCTTCTCCAGCATTGTATTCAGACAGGATTTCTTGTTCATAGACCCGCCTAGAAGGGGATCGAATTTCAAACCCTTTTGGTCATGAAGGAACTAGTCCAAATTGTTGGGAATTTTGTGGCCAAAATTATTTGGCGAGCCTGGGAGGCTGTCAAGCCTTGGCTCCATTGGGCTAGCTCAGGTTTTTGTGATGGGCTTTCACTCAACTAGCAAAATATTTGGTATTCGCCTCTTTTTTCTTGTAATGGTCAATTTCTGGCTAAGTTGCCTTGGATTAAAGTGCTCATATTCCACAAGAAGGGTATCTAGACCCTACAACAATTATTTCATAGACCCACAATGTGTATCATACAATGAGAAAATTTGTGTGCCTTATACAAGCTTCATAATCAGAACCATGCTACTTATGATGGTTTGGTGAATGCTATTCTTGCAGAGATGCTTCATAAGGTTGGAATTTGTGGGACCAAACCCTGGTGGAAAGATTATAAGTGGTATCCAGTCACCCCTTTCAGGAACTACAAGCCTTGGCTTGGCTACGGGTGGCTTTCACCACACTTTCCTATGATCCAAAATTTGAACTAGAGATGGCTTCTTCAATCCTCTGCTCATGTCTGGTGTAAAAGATTTGTTGCCACTTGGTCTACAAGTGTTAATCTGAAACTTTCCCACTTTGCTTGATGTATTCTTTTCCAAGGCTTTCCTATGGGCTCTTGGCTTGTTCATTTACGGGTTCAAGACCCTCGCTACCCTTTTTGTGGGAAAATTGAGAATTTTAAGCATCTTTTCTTGTTTTGTCCTAGTGCTCAATAGATTTGGACTTGGATTCATGACTTCTTTCAGCCCTTTAGGCCATAACCTTTCTCCTAGCATATGGTTCTACTGGGAGATTCACCTAGAATTCCTAAAAAATTTACCCAGCTTTGGAACACTTTCAGGGTGGAAATCCTCTTCAATATATGGAAAGACAAAAATGCCAACATATTTTATCATTCTCAAATTGATATTAATGTTTCTTTATATGCTAAATCTATTATTTTTTCTAATGTTTTCTTATAGATTTAGGTGCAAGCTAAGAAAGTTGCACTTGAGGTTCCTCACCTACAAGTACTGTTGGGTCACTGGAGCAATGCCTTGTGTATTGTTGCTCGGATGCTCGCTTCACCCACCTCTTCCCACAGTCACTCACCTTCTCGGGGTTGACAACAGAGTGGTTCTACGTGTCCTCGCTCCCAACCTCCTCTTCGACGGGATTCTGGCCCTACTCGGTGAACCCGCTCTCCTCTACCGCAAGCTAGCGAGGGGTAGCCCTCTAGCAGTGCTTCGAGGAGCGACAGTGGTGGTTTTGGTTGGCCCTTTAATGACCCTCCTTCTTCTAGCTCTGGTTGGCCAAATACTGGTAAAAGTTTTTTGTGGTAGTGCTTACAATCTCGCCCCGATGCAAGGATAAAGATAAAGAGAAGGAAAAATATGTTGACGATGGTTGGGGTTCTCCTCCTGACATCATTCGAGACCCCACTGATGTATGGGGGAAGAAAATGGATGACATAGACCCTCTTGGCTCTACTGGAACTACTTTGGCCACCTAATGGCCTTTTTTTTATGTTTTGTAATCATGGACTTTCGGGCTTGGCCCATGTGACCGGTTAATTTTTATTTTTTTGGGTGTTGCCTATTAGTTTTATTATTAGAAATTCAATAAGAAGAAATGAAGCACATAATAAAATGAACACAACAAGATACTCTTGGAAAACCCTCCTTCTCGAGGGAGAAAAACCCATCAAATATACCACTTATATATTGAAGTAATTAGAGAAGAAATTTTCTTACAACTGAGGCACAACACAATGCCGAATTTGATACAATGAATAATAGCGCATCTCCTAGATATGCTAATACAAATGAATATGATACTCCTTGGATTTGATCTACTATAGAAAAATGATGATCTGCTACTCAAGTGCGAACTACTTCTTGAAATGTGAATATGAAATGAATGAACTTGATCTCATATATATACAATTAGGAGGAGAGGTCGCACCCTTTCATGGTGCAAGGTGAGCCTTTATTAAGTAATAAATAATTTGGCCACCATAAATATGTCAACCCCATTTAATTATTCACAATAATTAAATATTATATTATATGCAAAGTGAAGCACCTCTTTACCAATTGACACCTTATTGAATTAAATAGTCAGTAGGCTACTCATTTAATTTAATATAAGGAAATCGAGGCCAGAAGAGAATCTCGATGTTGCTCTAACATCAACACTCCCTCTCAGCTAGGGAGAAATAATTCCAGCTAACCAATGTCATAAAATGACATCCACAATGGCTACACCCAAATGTGAAAGGAGCTCATCACATATTCACTCAATCGTGATATCAACCATCATGGATACTCCCATGTATGGTAAAGCATATGTGCACAAGTGCCCATCACAGAATCACTCAACTTGATGTCATCATCTCAACATGGCATTCACCATGGCTACTCCTAGAGGGTGAATAAACACAAGTACAGGAAAATCATCATAGAATTTCTCATGTGATGTTGTCATGGATTCACTCAACATGAAATCCACCATGGCTACTCCCAAAGGGTGAAAACAAGGGATTTCACCTCAAATTTCTCTCATAGAGAAAAATGCATTAGAGAAAATCATAGAAGATCACTAAAGTTGAGTATCCCTCTCAGCTAGGACTTCATTCTTCACAATACCAAGCTTGTCTCGGAAGTACACAAACTTTACTCTCGAGAGGGGCTTGGTGAGAATTTCTATCGTCTACTCATCACTGCTAATATAATTCAACTAGATATCTTTCCTCAATACCATATCTCTAATATAGAGGTATTTGATCTCAACATGTTTTGTTCTGTCATGAAACACTAGATTGATAAAGCTTCACACAACTATGATTATCACAATGAATGAAAGTTGGCTCCAATTATTGTCCAAAAAAATCTTCAAGGAGCTTTCAAAGCCACACTGCTTCCCGAGCTTCCACACACATTGCAATGTACTTGGCCTCTGTAGTGCTCAATGCCACTGAAGACTACTTCCTCCTACACTAGGAGATTATCACAGACCCCAAACTAAAAAAAAATCCAAAGGTTCTCTTTTGATCAGCAACACACATTTCCCAATCATAATTTGTATAACCATGGAGCTTCAAGTCCACACCAAAAGAATATCTCAAGCCATACCCAATTGTGCCACACAAGTATCTTAGGATATTCTTTGTTGCAACTAGGTGTATTTTCCTTGGTTCACACATGAACTAACTAAGTGCACTCACTGCATAGCAAATATCTGGTCTAGTATTGACTAGATATATCAATGATCCAATCAACTGCCTATACATAGTAGGATCCACCAGATCTGAACGAGCTACAACCTCCTTTAACTTTTGAAAATTGGTTTCCATAGGTGTAGACATAGATTTGCAATCCATCATACCAAATCTCTTCAAGATTTCTATTGTATACTTCCCTTGACTTAGAATTATCTCATTAGGCCTTTGTCATACTTCTAAACCAAGGAATTAATTCATGTACTTAAGATCCTTCATTTAAAATTCAGAAGCCAACTCCTTGCATTTGATAATGAGGTGTTCTTCTTTAGTAAGAAATAAATAATCAACATAGAGGACCAAGATCAATTCTTCACCATCAATTACGTTGAAGTGCAAGTTTGAATCGACATCATTCTTGGAGAATCCCAAGCTCAATAGGTGTCGATCAATCCTCTCATACCAAGCATAAGGAGCTTGCTTAAGGCAATACAAAGCCTTCTTCAATATGCAAACATGAGACTCCTTCCCATGAACTTCAAAGCCATCAGGTTGCTCAATGTATACTTCTTCTTCAATTACACCATTTTAAAATGTTATCTTCACATCCATTTGGTGTAACTTCTATCCTTTGGTTGCTGCAATGGCAATGGTAGTCCTGATAGAGGTATAACAAGCAACTAGAACAAAGGTTTCCTCATAGTATATTCCCTCTTTTTGAGAGAATCCTCGAGCTACAAATCCAACCTTTTACTTCTCAACACTTCCATCAGCCACATGCTTGATCTTGAAAAGCCACTTAGAAGATACAATAGATTTTCCTTCTGGTCTAGGTACAATGTCCCAAACATTGTTCTTGAGGATAGATTTATATTCTTTATCCATAGAATCTCTCCATACTTGCTGACTTGAAGCTTCCTCAATAGGGGAAGGCTCAAATTCAATCATTTTACTCATCAATGTGCTGGCACAACATAGCTTGAAAATTCTAAGGTATTTTGCTTTCTCTAAATGTTCCTCTAGGGGCTTCAAACTTTTCTTCCTCTTGCATTGTTTTTCTGGACCATAGAGGTCTCTTTTGACCAATAACAATGTCTATATACCCATCAGTAAGTTCCAAAGGCTCAAATGGATCATCATCTTCTTTAGAATCAATAGCCTCCCTCTGAATCTCATGAGTATGGTCAACTTCCATGTCTTGAGGATACTCTTGGTCTTCATTGTCTATATCCATGTGAGAGCCTTTAGATCTCTTGAATGCAAAATCTTCTTCAAATGTAACATCCCTACTGATCTCTATCAGTTTCTGACTTGGAATGTAAATCCTATAGGGTTTTGAAGACTCACTATAGCCCACAATTATTCCCTTCTTGCCAGATGGTTCCAACTTTGTCATTTTATCTTTAGGGACATGAACATACACAAGACAACCAAATATTCTCAAATGGATGACTTCAGGCTTCACACCTGTGAAAGCTTCTTCAGGAGTTATGTTCTCCAAGATACGATGAGGGCTCTGATTCAGAACATACACAACCATCCTAAAAAAAATTCCCAAAGGAAGATTTGCAGATCTTGGTCATGAATCATGGCCTTAGCTGCTTCTACAATAGATTTGTTCTTCCTTTCTGCTACACTGTTTTGTTGTGGATTGTAGGGAACACTCCCTCTTAATTCTTGCTTCAACACAAAATCTATGAAAGCTTCCAAAGATCTATTCTCCTCTGTTGTAAGATCTTAGAACTTTGATCCTCTTCTTGGACAAGTTCTCTACTTGAGCTTTAAATTCGTTGAATCTCTCAAATGCTTCCTCAGATTCTTTAGTCTTTAAGAAATAAATCCAAGTCTTTCTATAGTAGTCATCAATGAAAATTATATAATACAAGAAACCACTCAAAAAAGCAACATACATTGGACCACATAAATCAGAATGAACAAGATCTAGAATGCATTTGGATCTACTTTCACTACTATGAAAGGGTCCTTTACTATTCTTACCCAATGCACATCCTCGACAAGTACCTTCATGCTCTTGGCTGAGTTTAGGAATTTTGGTGACCATCTTCTCCATGGTTGGAAGCGCTCGGAAGTGAATTTGAGCAAGTCTTCTATGCCAAAGCTCACACGAACTTGATGTGTCATGCAACAAAGCCTGTAGTGGACGAGTGGAAATTCTGTAGAGACATTATGGTTGAACACCAATCACTCGAGTTGAATTGATGCTAGAGTCCTTCAGCCATGCAAGAACTTAACCTTCGGAGAATCCAACTTGATATCCGGGTATGTGCAGGATCATCATGGAAAAAACAAGCCCTTAAGTGGCAAAAAATTCAGAAAAATTAGAGTTAGGCAACTAGACATAAAAATTTGAATAAGTTATGTATATTATTTGAAAAATATGTAAGAATATAATTTGTAGAAAATTGAATGTATTTTCTAAATTACTAGGTTTATTTACAAAAAAGTAAAATCTATTTGGTGAAAATTTGAAATTTCAGTATAGTAGTACTTAAATTTTAGGGAAAAAATAAAAAGTAGGTGTCTGTCTGACCACCCTAACCACATTAACATGATAATATTTTTTTATAAGATTTTAGATATAAGTAGAGGACTCATGTCTTGATGTGATGCATATTTTTTTATAATTTTTTTCCAAGTAAATAATTAATTATAATTTTTTTATGAAATTTTTTAAAAAATATAAAGACTTATATGTTTGACCACCCAAAACATCATGAAATTTATTTTTTTCCTTTTTAATCTTATAGTATGCGAAGTATAGAATGTGACGCATGTTTTGGATTCAAAAAATATGATACCGCTTGAAAGCTATAGATGTTTTTTAATCAGCCTAAAAATTAGAACTTTAGTCGTAATTCAATAGAAAATGAATAATAATTATTTATTAAATTCAAAGTAAAGCATAATTTATATTGGTGGAAAGCTGAGAATCTCCTTTAAAAACACTTTTTGTTTCATCATTTTTTGGTAAAAAAAAATTCGTCAGCCACATACCCATCATATTGCCACTTTTTGGCCCATCATGATCCTGCACATACCCATCCCTTGTCCTCCAAGGATGAAATAGAGATAAGGTTCCGCTTGATGCCTGGTACAAATAGAACATTACACAACTGCAAGCAGATGTAGAAATCTAAGTGAAGAGTGGAGGTCCCAACACCTTTCACTGAATAACATGCATCATCTCCAATTATGACTTGAACACTTGTATCTCTCATCACCAAATCTGAAAGATGTTCTCTAAATCTAGTAATGTGATGAGAGGTGCCACTATCAATCAACCAAGTGTTGCTATTTACTAGAACATTGCTTGATAAGGAAGAATATAATATAAATTCACTTGAATCCTTTTGAGGATAGATCTCACCCATATCTACAATTGAAGCATGATGTTTTGGTCTAATTGGGAAATCCTTTGCATAGTGACCAAACTTGTCACATCTGAAGCACTGTATGTGGGAAAGATCCCTCTTCTTTTAGATGCAGGAGAACCATTAGATCTTCTATCTTTATTCCTCTTGAAATAGCCTTTCTTTCCTTCTCTTCCTTTCTTCTTCGAGGATTGAGTAGCAAGTACATAAATCTCCTCATTGGTAGAAATTTTCCCATTGCCTCTTGCTACTAATATTGATTCCTCTTGAATGCAATTTTCCCTAAGGCGATCAAACTTAGGTAGCTTTGATCTCGCACTACTACCTTGGATATATGGTTCCAAAGATTTAGGAAGACCATTAAGAGACAACATGGAAAAATCCTTATCATCAACCATATGGCCAATGGTAGAGAGTTGATCTCTCAAATACTCAGTGATCTTCCAGAAGGACATGAAAAAATATCCTTTCACCATCTTGACATGATAAAGTTGTTGCTTCAAGGCAAGAGCTTTGCTTTTGTAATTGAACTCATACATTTCCTCCAAAGTTTTGAACATTTCTCTTGTTTTCTTCAACTTGGAGATAAATGGCACAAGGTGGTCCTTCATTGAATCAACCAAAATCTTTTTCGCCTTAGTGCCATTCTTCTTCCATTGTGGCTTCTCATTTTCATGGGAAGGTTTGGGAACTTCACCCTCCACAAACTCAACAAGCTCATTTTCTTCCAATGCAAGCATCACTCTAAACTTCCAAGAGGTGAAGTTGGAAGAACCTTCAAGCCTATCTTTGATCTTGAGTCCATTCACCATTTTGAAGATGAGATAGATGCAAGAAGATGAGAACAAGGGTGGATGAAAGCGATGCTTATATAAATATGATCATGATCTTTAAATCCACTCTGATACCATGTTAGTTTTATGATCAGAAATTCAATAAGAAGAAATACAACACATAAGACAATGAACACAACAAGATACCCTTGGAAAACCCAACAAATATATCGATTATATATTGAAGTAATTAGAGTAGAAATCTACTGACATCTCAGGCACAACACAGTGCCAAATTTGATACAATGAATAATAGTGCTTCTCCTAGATGTGCTAATACAAATGAATATGATACTCCTTGGATTTGATCTGTTGTAGCAAGATGATGATCTATTGCTCAAGTGCAAACTACTTCTTGAAATGAAAATATGAAATGAATGAACTTGATCTCATATATATACAATTATGAGGAGAGGTCACACCCTTTCATGGTGCAAGGTTGGCCTTAATTAAGTAATAAATAAGTTGGCGACCATAAAGAAGTCAGCCCAATTTAATTATTCACAATAATTAAATATTATATTAGATGTAAAGTGAAGCACCTCTTCACCAATTGACACTTTATTAAAGTAAATAGCTAATAGGCTACTCATTTAATTTAATATAAGGAAATTGGGGCTGGAAGAGAATCCCGACGCTACTCTAACATCAACACTCTCTCTAAGCTAGGGAGAAATACTTCTAGCTAACCAATGTCATGAAATGACATCCAAAATGGCTACACCCAAATGTGAAAGGATCTCATGATGGATTCACTCAATCATGTTATCAACGATCATGGCTAATCCCATGTATGGTAAAGCATATGTGCACAAGTTTCCATCACGAAATCACTCAATGTGATGTCGTCATCTCAACATGACATTCACCATGGCTACTCCCAGAGGGTGAATAAACACAAGTATAGGAATATCATCATAGAATCTCTCACGTGATGTTGTCATAGAGTCAATTAGCATGAAATCCACAATGGCTACTCCTAGAGGGTGGAAACAAGGGATATCACCTCAAATTTATCTTAGAGAGAAAAATGCATTAGAGAAAATCACATAAGATGATCGGAGTTGAGTCTCCCTCTAATTAGTTAGGACTTCATTCTCCACAATACCAAGCTTGTCTCAGAAGTACACAAAATTTTATCTAGAGGGAGGCTTGGTGAGAATGTCTTCCATTTTCTCATCAGTGCTAATACACTTCAACTAGATAGCTTTCCTTAATACCATATCTCTGATATAGTGGTATTTGATATCAACATGTTTTGTTCTATCATGAAACACTAGATTGACAGAAAGGTTCACACAAATTTGTTTATCACAATGAATGAAATTTGGCTCCAATGATTGTCCAAACAATCCTTCAAGGAGATTTCAAAGCCACATTGCTTCTTGAGCTGCCACACACACTGCAATGTACTTGGCCTCTACGGTGCTCAGTTCCACTGAAGACTACTTCCTCCTACACTAGGACATCATCGTAGACCCCAAACTGAAACAACATCTAGAGGTTCTCTTTCGATGAGAAACAAACCCTACCCAATCATAATCAGTATAACCATGGAGCTTCAAGTCCACACTAGAAGAATATCTCAATCCATACCCAATTGTGCCACACAAGTATCTTAGGATATACTTTGTTGCAACTAGGTGTATTTTCCTTGGTTCACACATGAACTGAATAAGTGCACTCACTATAGAGAAAATATCTCGTCTATTATTGGCTAGATACCAATGATCCAATAAACTGCCTGTACATAGTAGGATCCACTAGATCTAAACTAGCTACAACCTCCTTTAACTTTTGAAAATTGGTTTCCATAGGTGTAGACATGGATTTGCAATCCATCATACCAAATCTCTTCAAGATTTCTATTGTATACTTCCCTTGACTTAGAATGATCTCATTAGGCCTCTACCATACTTCTAAACCAAGGAAGTAATTTATGTACTTTAGTTCCTTCATTTAAAATTCAGAAGCCAACTCCTTGCATTTGATAATGAGTTGTTCTTCTCTAGTAAGAAATAAATCATCAACATAGAGGACCAAGATCAATGCTTCACCATCAATTACCTTCAAGTAAAATTTTGAATCAACATCTATTTGGAGAAGCCCAAGCTCAGCAGGTATCGATCAATCCTCTCAAACCAAGCATGAGGAGCCTGCGTAAGGCCATACAAATCCTTCTTCAATATGCAAACATGAGACTCCTTCCCATGAACTTCAAATCCATCAGGTTGCTCAATGTATACTTCTTCTTCAATTACACCATTTTAAAATTTTATCTTCACATCCATCTGGTGTAACTTCCATCCTTTATCTGCTGTAATGGCAATGATAGTCCTAATGAAGGTATAACATGCAACTAGAGAAAAGGTTTCCTCATAGTCTATTCCCTCTTTCTGAGAGAATCCTCTAGCCACAAATCTAGCCTTGCAATTCTCAATGCTTCCATCAGATGCATGCTTGATCTTGAAAAGCCACTTAGAAGATACAACAAATTTTCCTTCTAGTCTAGGTATAATGTCCCAAACATCGTTCTTGATGATAGATTGATATTCTTTAGCCATAGCATCTCTCCATATTTGCTGAATTGAAGCTTCCTCAACACTGGAAGGATCAAACTCAATCATTTGACTCATCAATACAACATAGCTTGAAAACTTCTAAGGTCTTTTTCTTTCTCTAAATGTTCCTCTAGGGGCTGCAAACTTTTCTTCCTCCTGCATTGTTTGCTTGGCCCATAGAGGTCTCTTTTGGCCAATAACAATTTCTTTAGGCCCATCAGTAGGTTCCAAATGCTCTACTAGATCATCATCTTCTTTAGAATTAGTAGCCTCCCTCTGAATCTTAGGAATATGGTCAACTTCCATGTCCTGAGGAGACTCTTGGTCTTCATTTTCTATCTCCATGTGAGAGCCTTTAGATCTCTTGAATGCAACATCTTCTTCAAATGTAACATCCATACTGATCTCTATTAGTTTCTGACCCAGAATGTAAATCCTATAGGCTTTTGAAGACTCACTATAGCCCACAATTATTCCCTTCTTGCTAGATGGTTCCAACTTCTTCCTTTTATCTTTAGGGACATGAACATACACAAGACAACCAAATATTCTCAAATCGATGACTTCAGGCTTCACACCTGTGAAAGCTTCTTTAGGAGTCATGTTCTCCAAGATACGATGAGTGATCTGATTCATAACATACACAACTATCCTAGAAGCTTTGGCCCAAAGGAAGATTTGTAGATCCTAATCATGAATCATGGCCTTAGCTACTTCTACAATAGATCTTTTCTTCCTTTCTGCTACACCATTCTTTTGTGGATTGTAGAGAACACAAAACTCCCTATAAATTATTTCTTCAACACAAAAGTTATGAAAGCTTCCAGAGATGTATTCTCCTCCATTGTCAAATCTCATAACTTTTATCCTCTTCCCAGAAAATTTCTCTGCTTGAGCTTTAAATGCCTTGAATCTTTCAAATACTTCCTCAAATTCTTTAGTCTTTAAGAAATAAATTCAAGTCTTTTTTGAGTAGTCATCAATGAAAATTATGTAATACAAGAAACCACTCAAAGAAGCAACATACATTGGACCACACAAATAAAAATGAACAAGATCTTGAAGGCATTTGGATCTACTTTCACTACTATTAAAGGGTCCTCTAGTATTCTTACCCAATGCACATTCTCGACAAGTACCTTCATGCTCTTGGCTGAGTTTAGGAATGTCGGTGACCACCTTCTCCATGGTTGGAAGTGCTCGGAAGTGAATGTGAGAAAGTCTTCTATGCCAAAGCTCACATGAACTTGATGTATCATGCAAAAAATCCTATAGTGGATGAGTGGAAAGTCTATAGAGACATTCTTTCCGAACACCAATCTCTCGGGCTGACTTGATGCTAGAGTTCTTCGGCCATGGAAGAACTTTACCTTTGGAGAATGCAACTTCATAACCCTTTTCCTCCAAGGCTAAAATAGAGACAAGGTTCCACTTCATGCCTGGTACAAATAGTACATCACTCAACTACAAGGAGATGTCAGAATCTAAGTGAAGAGTGGAGGTCCCAACACCTTTCACTGAATAACATGCATAATCTCCAATTATGACTTGAAAACTTGTATCTCTCATCACCAAATCTGAAAGATGTTCTCTAAATCCAATAATGTGACTAGAGGTGCCACTATCAATCAACCAAGTGTTTCTATCCACTAGAACATTTCTTGATAAGGAAGAATAGAATAGAAATTCACTTGAATCCTTTTGAGGATAGATCTCACCCTTATCCACAATTGAAGCATGATGTTTTGGTCTATTTGGGAAATCCTTTGCATAGTGACCAAACTTGTCACATCTGAAGCACTGTATGTGGGAAAGATCCTTCTTCTTCTTAGATGCAGGAGCACCATCAGATCTTCTATATTTATTCCTCTTGAAGTAGCCTTTCTTTCCTTCTCTTCCTTTCTTCTTCGAGGATTCAACAACAAGTACATGTATCTCCTCATTGGTATAACTTCTCCCATTGCATCTTGCTACTAATCTTGATTCCTCTTGAATGCAATCTGCCCTTAGGTGATCAAACTTAGGTAGATTTAATCTCGCACTACTGCCTTGGATATATGTTTCCCAAGATTTTGGAAGACCATTAAGAGCAAACATGGCCAAATCCTTATCATCAACCATATTCCCAATGGTAGAGATCTTATCTCTCAAATATTAAGTGATCTTCATGAAGAAGGACATGACAAAATCTCCTTTCACCATCTTGACATGATGAAGTTGTTGCTTCAAGCCAAGAGCCCTGCTTGTGTTATTGAACTCATACATTTCCTCCAAGGTTTTGAACATTTCTCTTGTTGTCTTCAACTTGCAGATAATTGGCTAAAGGTGGTCCTTCATCGAATCAACCAAAATATTTTTTGCCTTAGTGTCATTCTTCTTCCATTGTGGCTTCTCATTTTCATTGAAAGGTTCAAGAATTTCGCCCTCCACAAACTCAGCGAGCTCATTTTCTTCCAATGCAAGCATCACTCTAAACTTCCAAGAGGTGAAGTTGGAAGTACCTTCAAGCCTATATTCGGTCTTGATTCTATTCAGCATTTTGAAAATGAGATAGATGCAAGAAGATGAGAACAAGAGTGGATGAAAGCGCTGCTTATATAAATCTGATCATGATATTCTTTAAACCCGCTCTGATACCATGTTAGTTTTATGATAAAAAATTCAATAAGTAGAAATGCAACACATAAGACAATGAAGCAACAAGATACCCTAGGAAAACCCTCCTTCTCGAGGAAGAAAAATCCAACAAATATAAAACTTATATATTGAAGTAATTAGAGCATAAATCTGCTTGCAATTCAAGCACACAACACAATGTCGAATTTCATACAATGAATAATAGCACTTCTCCTAGATATGCTAATACAAATGAATATGATACTCCTTGGATTTGATTTGTTGTAGCAAGATGATGATCTATTGCTCAAGTGCGAACTACTTTTTGAAATGTGAATATGAAATGAATGAACTTGATCTCATATATATACAATTATGAGGAGAGGTTGCACCCTTTCATGGTGCAAGGTCGACCTTAAATAGGTAATAAATAAGTCGGCCCCATTTAATTATTCACAATAATTCAATATTATATTATATGCAAAGTGAAGTGCCTCTTCACCAATTAACGCCTTATTAAATCAAATAGTTGATAGGCTACTCATTTAATTTAATATAAGGAAATTAGGGCTAGAAGAGAATCCTGACACTGCTCTAACATCAACACTGCCCATTTGACTCTTGGGGTGTGCCTTCTTACCACCCATATTTTTTTGTGAATATGTAACTTTATCTTAATTTTAATATAGATAGCTGCCTATTCATCAAAAACTTACACATAATTTCAAAGAATGTGCATTGTTTAAGTAAGCTTGATTCACATATTTTGACTAAGAAAAAATGATTTTTTTCTTTCCCTTTAAATCTTTCTATGTCAACACTTCTCTTTATTCAACAAAAGTATAGAAAATTAATATCAAACATAATTACTTATTGAAGAAATGTATTCAATTCAAGAAAATTAATCCTCTTTATTCAACAAAAGCGTAGAAAATTAATACCAAACATAATTATTTATTAGAAAAATGTATTCATTTCAAGAAAATTACTCCCTTACATATATATGTACTTAGTCGAAAATATTTTTCTTAAATATTTTCTAAATAAAAATTTTACATTTCATTTATATTAAAATTAAATTGTTGTATTATTTTTATTGACTAAAATTATCCTCAAACTCGTCCTCAAAACAACACGTTACAGGGTCAAATCCTTTTACAACTTTTTATGTGGCTGATTACACTCACCTAGCTTCCTCAAAACAAGTTTACACTCAACCAACAAGTCACACTGATAGGGTCAAATCCAAAACAAGGGAGAGAGATAAATCATGGTATAACTTAAACCAATTAGGGTGACATTTCTATCAAGTATTCGGCCTTGAAACTGTCAATTATAAAGCTAACACTTCATACCAGTGTTCTCCAAACACCGAGTGTGAAAACAATAGGTTAAGAGTCAAATCCAGGTAATGACAATTATTTTTTCTCTTCATAACTTGTAAAATAATAAGTAATTATTTCTTTAAAATTATTACATTGTTATTAAAGTATTATTTATTTTAGTTAAATATTTTGGATTGTTATTTCATATTTTGTTTGAATCAAAAATCAATTTTGCATTAATTGAATATCAACTTGAGAAATACAAATATATAAATTAAAAGACATAAATTCATAAATTCATAATGGTAGACATTAGATAACAAATGATGATAGGATGTAATAATTTTTTAATGGAAAATCCAATGTAAAAGAGTTTATTATTCCAAATCACTTCCATAATAACATCTTAAGACATTTTTTTTTATTATATTGGACCTTGATTCACTTGAATGCTTCATTTTAACATTTGTCAAGCTTGTAAGAATTGATTGTGATTTCAATTTTTTAATTTGAGAATTGGCAAATTCTTTGATAAAACCAACAAAACTACACATATGATATATTGATATTCATTTTCTCCATGTCTTCCCAACTAAATCCCTCTAAATTATTGATAATCTCATTTAATGTTAGGGTGCAATGCAACATATTTTAGGGTGTACTTTATCATTGGAAAAATCTAGAACAAGTTCATCTTAGTGTAGCTTCACTTCATGAAAATATGCCTTTACTTACCTATCTTCTTCAATGGATTCTTATAATGAAAAGCTTCATTATTTCTTAGTAGAAAGGATCTAGTAGTGCTTTGGAATTTGTCAACATTTTGCTTAAATTTTTAAGAACATCTATAAAATCCACAATTCTCTTATCATTAAATTTCTACCTCTTATTACCTCTTATTGGTTGCCTACGATTGATTGTATACCTTAAAGATATTTTTTAATTTCTATGGGACATGTTCTCCTAGTAGAAACTTCAAGGTAAACCAACCATAAAGTCATGCTAAAAATTTGTACTTAACATATTAATATCTATCGATATGTTTTAGATAGATGTACTTTACATATCCATACTAGTTTATATTACTACTAAAAAATAGTATAAAAAACACAAATTTCGATGAGGAAAAAAATACCTATCAAAATGTGTCGGTGTAGCATAGGACAATACATCTATAACTAGGAACTACTAGGTATGAAATTATGGACCACCCTTTTATCATGGAACTAGTCCCATTACGATTAGTTTTGAGTTATTGGCTAATAGTGTCAAAATAATGTTTTTGCTATGAATTTCTAGAAATTATTAGAGACATACTTTATATTCATCTATTTTGATTCTAAGAAGATGGGTGTGCACATACTCTTAGTACTCTCTTGAGGGGTGTGTGTGAAGGTTTTTCATATGTGAGAAGAAATTGCATAAAAAATCAACACTAATGTTGTAGTTGCATCGGTTCTAGGGTTATCTAATCAAAATAATATTAAACTAATATGGTGACATTAGAATTGCATGGAGCTGACTTTGTGGAATAAATTTTGGATATAGCCTAAATAAAGATTGTGCTTAGTACTAATGTTGTCTAGTGTAGCAAGAGTCTATTAGTGTTTATTACCAAGAATTA
Source organism: Sequoiadendron giganteum (assembly GCA_007115665.2). Classification (NCBI taxonomy): domain Eukaryota; kingdom Viridiplantae; phylum Streptophyta; class Pinopsida; order Cupressales; family Cupressaceae; genus Sequoiadendron; species Sequoiadendron giganteum. The sequence continues at coordinate 489,119,525 of CM021106.1, forward strand.
TGACATACAAGAATTAAGTTGAGAAGCCTCATGTTTTCTAGCTCTAAGATGAACTATGAAGCTTCCTATTTATACTTTCTAGAATAATAATAGTATATGTACAAATGTGTAACAAGATGTGTCATTAGCTAGAACACCACTAGTATAGAAAGTTTTGTGCCTATAACCTTGTTGTAGAGAGATGGTGATACTTCTTGAACTATCTAGGTCCATCCACCCATAATATTTTTTGAATAAAAATACATACCTCTACACAATAATGTTTGATATCCAAAAAATGGATTGCATATGGTTCCTCTTTCCATATAGGTCAAAAGGATGAATATCCCAATACTTTTTAATTGTATGAATTATGTATTTGCACTAGCTACATTTAACTAAAATGTGTCTTATGTGTTACTCTTAAAAATGCATTCACCTATCATCGCTGATATAGTCATTATATATGTACTGACATAATTATGCATTACTATGTGAGATTACTTATGCATGTGATGCTCAAAATTTCATGCTCTTGTTATATGCATTCATATCTTCACAAACAATATAATAGATTTTTTGATAATAAAAACTAAAAAATATGATAGAAATTAAAAAAATTAGCTAATAAAATTTCAGGCATACACATGTATACCATCACAAAAAAAAACTCTTGACCCACTATAGATTTGAAATTACTAAACATACAAACAAGTATCTTAAAAATATTGAATATGAAAAGAAATTTCCATCTTATGGACATTACCCATAAGCCTTCCTTTGGCATGAAAAGGCCGAGTTCCCCATAGTAACACGTAATAGATGGAAAGTGAAAATTCTTCCGAGGGACGAACTGTACCCGTAATGTTGAAGAACCTGCATGGATGTAAGTTTGATTAACTGAGCTTGAATTTTTCTATGCAAACACCTGTCTTTATCAACAAATGTGTAGAAAGTTAGTATCCAATGTGAAAGTGCAGAAAAGTACTACAAAATTGTGTTTACTTTTCTATCGAAAGTTCTAAGTGACAAGCCAAAATAATTAACCGTGGATGTTTGGATCGCTCTGTTCGATTCAAGTCAAGAACTAATCAGAAAAATTCGTCAAATAACACCCACCGCGGACTTTCTCATTCATTTCCCATGTTCCGATTCGACCAAGTTATATCGGAAGAAAGGTCGGCAGTAATAAGATCTGAAACAGAAATTGCTGTTCAATATTAAACCTAGCATTCGAAAGGATAATATATAAGAAATATCTGTTGACTGTACGCATATGCGAATGATTTTTATTTTGCTATTAAAAACAGTATAAAAGGACACTAATATGGGCGATGCAAAAATATATGGCTATCGACGTGTGTAGATCTGGCACAGAACAATCCGACGAGAGCTCACTTATGATAAGCCTGTAATTGGGAGGAGTTCCTTGAGAATTCATTATCATTTGATGAAAAACTGATCTCCATTGGAGTTAGGTTAGAATTTTTGGGTGATAGTATCAAATTGATGCTTTTGATCTGAATGTCTTCCATGTACTCTGATTCTAAGATGTGGGCCATGTATCCTGTTAGTACCTCCTCAAGGGATGTGTGAAGCCTTCCTTTATATGAGAATAGATTGCATGAACATTCGACATTAATGTTCTAGTTGTGCTGATTTTATAATAATTTGATCAGAATAATATTAAACTAATGTCATGATATGAAGGTATGTTATGAAATGATTTGTACAATAAAAGAATATAATAAGAAATATTTTACAAATAGTGTATAATAATATTCCACTTTGAGCAGAATACCTTCAATAGTTTTCAATAAGAATACAATACCCAACATGTCTATAATAACTAACCAATAATTGATATACATACATAATTATGTCTTGGTTGTCACCTCTGTAATTAACTAAACAACTTGAGGCATGCTAAACCATTCCGCAGTCCCTGACAGGAGAAAGAGGAATCATTCTATGACAAACTTTCCTAGGGCAGCTTTGTAATTTTTAAGTATCCGTGTTGAAAATGTCAACAATGCTTCCATCCACAATGTAAATATATGCAGAGCCGCGGAGATCATAGCTTATTACTACTTTCTTGGCGTGCCTGATTCACTGAATTAGATGTTCATGTCGACCTCAACAATTATATGTATGGTTCAATGGATTTTGCTCTACTCTTCTTCTCATCTTTTATCACTCAAAGCAGATAAATGCTTACGGCCTCAAACATGTGGAGGTCTGGCATTTCCTTACCCCTTCCGGTTGGACCAAAACACTTGTGGCTTGCCTGGTTTTGAAATTGCTTGCAAAGGAAAATCCAATTCTAACCCTGGAGTCCCCTATCTACAAACCCTTTCGGGAGAAGTACAAGTCCTACATATCGCTTACGACCACATTCTTGTTGGAATTAATTTCTACCACCGGTAACCACCTATCTCATTAAATGTAGAATCCAGAGAATTCGATGGTAAAGAAGAGTCTAGAAATAAGACTGTCGGTGCAAGAAGAGTCTAGGAAGATATCGATGATAATCTACAAACTTCCAACACCTCTGTAAAAGAGGATTGATATAAATCATTTTTGTAAGAAAAGAAATAGCAATGGAGTGCAGCAGCACGTGTTAGGCAAACTTGTGTGTTCTAAATCTGTGTGTTTCTGAAACTGTGTGTAGAAATGTGTTTCCCTGATTGATCCATGCTCGTCCACCTCCATCATAGTGGTATCAGAGCCGATGGTGATAGTAGATTGATCGTTGGTTGCAGGAGATAGCTGAAACAGCCGCTGCTAAGGGAAGTTGTCAGAGAATGTTAATTGCTGCCGATCTGGATATATGAAGCTGCTGTTGTAAAGGGAGGCTGAATCATTGGAAGATTATAAATCACCCAAGTTTCCTTATTATGTGAAATCTTGGAGGCCTAAAGGCGTATAAAGAATTTACACCTGAAGGCGTATAAAGAATTTGCAGAATCTATTAAAGGTGAGATCTATTGTTTGTATATTTGAATCATATTTCTGAAGATTAAAAGTTAATAGTGATTTGTCTGGTGCATGTTATCTGAAGAAGATAGTGTTGATTGTAGATTGATCTTGTGTGAAGAGAGTCAAGGTTATCTATAAACAGAATGGTTGTTCAATATAAAAAAAATATTGAAGTATGTGAAATTGTTCTAAGGAGTAACCACTACAAGTCTAATATTGAAGTATGTGAAATAGTATGAGCTGTCTCTATTAAAAGAGTGTTTTTGTTGAGAAAGAGGTATCAAGTGAGTTTAATTTGTTTGTATTTCAATGGGAAAATCCGATAGAATAAAGAAAGAGAAAACAAATAATTTAGAAGAAGAATTAATAAAGGTGAAGAAAGAAAATACAAGTTTAAAATGTGAAAAAGTTGTTTGTATTTCAATGGGAAAAGCTGATAGAGTAAAGAAAGAGAAAACAAATAATTTAGAAGAAGAATTAATAAAGGTGAAGAAAGAAAATACAAGTTTAAAATGTGAAAAAGATCTTTTAGAAAAAGAATTGACAAAATTAAGAAAAGAAATGGGAGAACAAAAAAGTAAACTTTTAAATGAAATTAGTGATTATACAAATGCAATTGAAGAGTTGGAGGATAGGTTAAAGTTTGTGGAAGAAGTACATAATTGGCAGGTGAAGGAATCGTGCAAACTTAATGAAAAGAGTAAAGAGCTTGAAGAAAAGTTAAAATTATTTGATGAGGTCAAGAAGAGGAATGCAGATTTAGAAGAAACATTAAAATTGTTGGAAAAAGAAAATGAATGTCTAAGAACAAAGCCTCCAGTTTCTGATGTCTCATGTGGTACAAATGATTTGTGTTTAATATGGTATATTTGGTAAATGTGATTTTGCTGAAGTTATTTCTGATAGTGATAAACATGTTAATGAGTCTAATGATCTTGTTAGTTGTGATAATTTTGATTCTACAAAAGCTAAAGACAATGTTGGTCTAAAAATTATGAAAAAGATGGGTTATAAAGGTGAAGGTTTGGGAAAAAATGAACAAGGAATAAAAGATCCAATTGAACCAACAATGAGGCAAAGGTATAAAGGTCTTGGATATGGCGTAGTTAGAAGAAAGAATGATACAAATATTCCAAGTACAAGCAAATCATATCAAAGAAGAAAAAATATGCAATGTTTGCATTGTAATAGGAAAGGTCATACAAAAGACAGATGTTGGGACCTACACCCTTGCAGTGTGTGTGGTTTGAAAAATCATTGTGAAAAGAATTGTTGGAATAATGCATCAAAGCAAGATTCTATGACAAGTTGTATGAAAATGGATTGTGGATGGGCTTATGGATCTAGTTGGCAAAAAATTACAGGTATGATCAAGAATTTGTTCAAGTATAAAAGTTCACATGTGAAAGATGATGACAATCATGGCAAGTTTGAAGACACAAAAAATACTTTTGGCAAGGCATCTATAGATGAAAATGTTTCAGGAAATTGTAGATTGAAGGTGTGAAAGACAAAGACAAAGGCATCAAGATCATCAAGATGGCAAAGAAAGGATTCGAGAAGTCTGAAGACTTGGTTGCAACCACAAGACAAAAAAAAGAAAGAATGACATCAGTCAATGGCAAAGGAAGAACAAAAGAATTGGAAAATGTCACAGCATTCAAAGAAACGAATTTTAGGAAGTCTGCAGATTTCGTTAAGAGACAAAGGAAAATAATTTGCAAAGAATAATGTTTTATTAGTGATTGTAAATGGGTACCTAACAAGGCTCTAGGCCGGGACCCATTTGTACTAGATCATGGCATGATTATTTAGAGCAATTGGTTTGTGGTAGAAATTAAGGGGGAGAAATGTTGGAATTAATTTCTACCACCTGTAACCACCTATCTCATTAAATGTAGAATCCAGAGAATTCGATGGTAAAGAAGAATCTAGAAAGATGACTGTCGGTGCAAGAAGAGTCTAGGAAGATATCGATGATAATCTAGAAACTTCCAACACCTCTATAAAAGAGGATTGATGTAAATCATTTCTGTAAGAAAAGAAATAGCAATGGAGTGCAGCAGCACGTGTTAGGCAAACTTGTGTGTTCTAAATCTGTGTGTTTCTGAAACTGTGTGTAGAAATGTGTTTCCCTGATTGATCCATGCTCGTCCACCTCCATCAATTCTGGTTGACGGCGCTGCCTTGTATGCTTTACCATGCGAGAGCTCGGCTAATATTACAAAAATCACCAAAACATTTAACATTTCTGAGGAAGGGCCTTTCAGGATTTCTGAGCTTAATAAGTTCTTTGCTGTTGGCTGTGACACCTATGGTATATTTAGGATGTTTTTTGACTCTAAATCCGAAGAAATGCCTTACTCGGGGTCCTGCCCATCTTCTTGCATCTATAATCACACACTTAATGACAAACGACTGTCCTGCAAAGGAAAAGGATGTTGCCTAATGCCGGTTCCTGGAGGTTACACTAGCATTAACCTCACTGCACGATTCTACTCGTCCTATGGAAAAGACAATTGTACCAACTCTACCGTTACTTTAGTTGATAAAGACCGATGGGAGACGATTTCCAGTTCAACGACGTTCAAAGCTTCGCCTTCTTCTTTCAGGCTAGACTGGGCTATTCTAGATGGTGCATGCCCCTCGGCTCAAGCCAACAGTTCACACCAGTGTGATCCAAACGCTAAGTGTGAAAATAGAGATTGGGGTTATGTGTGCAACTGTACGACTGGCTATAACGGAGATGGATACTCCAAGGGCACGGGATGCACAGGTACAATTTGTTCTTTTATTTTTCCACCACATTCTTTTATTTGTGTTTTAATTCAAGATTCTACTCTAATGATTTCATCCCCTGCTCCAGCGACTTTATCCCCTTCTCCGGAACTAAAAAATTGCACGGGTTACAGTTGCTTTCAACATTATCAATCGTCACAGGTATCTATTTCTCGCCATTCAACAGGTTTATGCTATTACCCTATCTAGTACTTAACATTTCCTGCAATAATAGTTATCTGTTTCAGGAATGCAGGGATATGTGGGACTCTAATAGCTGTGCTATTCGGTGGTGGTAGTCTCTTCTGGATTTTGAAGCTAAGAAAGTCCAAGCGCGACAAGGAAAATAACTTCCAGAGGAACGGAGGGGATCATTTGGAGAAATTAATTTCATCACGAGGAGTGGAAGGCATGAAATTCTTCTCTTTGAATGAGATCGAGAAAGCCACAAATAACTTCTCCCAAAATTTGATCCTGGGATCTGGTGGGTACGGCACCGTTTACAAAGGCACTCTCACTGATGGAGGTCTCGTGGCTGTCAAGAAGTCCAAGGAAGTTGATTCGAAAGAAATCGACCAGCTTATCAATGAAGTTTCTGTTTTGAACCAAATTAATCACAGAAACGTGGTGAAGTTACTAGGCTGCTGCCTGGAAACTTCGGTTCCTCTGTTGGTTTACGAATACATTTCCAATGGAACATTGTTCGATCATCTGCACGGTAATAAGCAAGAACAGCCGCAACTTCCATGGGAGCAGCCCCTGCGCATAGCTTCTGAAACGGCAGATGATTTGTCATATTTGCACTCGGCAGCGTCAATACCGATTGTCCACAGAGATGTCGAATCTTCCAACATTCGACATCTGGATGGTGACTATAATCCAAAAGTTGCAGACTTCGGTGTGTCTCGTCTGGTGCCGATGGGGCAAACACACATTACCACAGTAGTGCAGGGAACAATGGGTTATTTGGATCCTGAATACTTCCAAACAGTTCAGCTAACAGAGAAAAGCGATGTTTACAGCTTTGGGGTGGTTTTGGTGGAGCTTTTGACGGACTAAAACCTGTTTCGTATGAAAGGATGAAGAACCACAGCAACCTGGCTATATTTTTCCTCTCCACTGTAGACACGACGGGTTTCACGGAAATCATAGATCCCCGTCTAAACATTGATGAAGAGAAAAACATGGCGTCGATGAGGAGCGTGGCGAGGCTAGCAAAGGAATGCCTTAGCGTTGAAGGGGAGAAGAGACCTTCGATGAAAGAGGTGGTTCAGGAGCTGCTATGGGCTAAAGGCGGTGAAAGACTGCATGCGTGGGTGAATAATGATGTAGCAGACAATCCAGAAGAAATGGTGGAGCTGATAGTTGATGAGGAAATTTAGTCCGCTTATTCAATACCGCAGCAGTGTAGTTCCTCGTTTAGGATTAGAAGCGGGAGATAACTCTCCTCTTGACGACACTTCTAGTTTCTGTCATGCTTGGCACAGTTCTTGGCATTTCGTATGGTTGGACAGATTTATTTTTTCTCTTTAACCGTATTTATAAAAACTAGTTTATTAGTTAGTGTTGAAGGCAGTATAATTAGACATCTGTCAAGCCATCATTAGTAATAAATTAACCAATGAGACTGTAGCATTTAAATATTTTGAATATATATATAGTTTGTTTTAAAATATTCAATTATTGTGTTTGTTATTTTATTGAATTTTTTTATTGTTTTACATAAGTTATTGAACTATATAGTAAAATTATCTTATATTGATGGTTCTAGCAATAGTACAATTATGTAGTAAAATTATGTAAGTTATTGGACTATATAGTAAAATTATGTAGTATTTAATTATATATATATATATATTTTTAAATATTAAATTATTGTGTTTGTTATTTTATTGAATTTTTTTATTGTTTTATATAAGTTATTGAACTATATAGTAATATTATCTTATATTGATGGTTCTAGCAATAGTATAATTTTTTTTTTCGACATGTTCTTCAATGCACTAATTCAATCATGATGGAAGGTCTTTTTCATAATCATCAATAGAAAATTTATATTCTTTTTGGGTGGTTCTTTACTTTCATAACTATAAATAACATTATAGTGGGAGTTTTTTCACAATGTTGTGCACTATTTCCTCTTTAATATCATAAAGATAATAAAAAACAAAAGCAAACATAATGACAAGATCATTCACTTTAAATTAAATTTCAAAAGCACCATCAAAACTTTCTAGTCCAATAGTCTTAATTTTGATATGCACACAAGAATTTTCAAACATGTAATAATTTCCCCAAAAATCATAGTCAATATGGATAATCTAAATTTTCCTATTTTTTGTTTCTAAATAATTCATCACTTTTATATTGCAAAAGAGTTTTCTGATTTGAATTTATCCCTAATAATTTGCTTAACTCATATCATCATGCAAAATAAGACTCCATTAACAAGAAATTATTGAGATGAAAGTAGAGGTAGAGGTGGAGCCAAAGATAGAGTTAGAAATATATAATATATAATATAAACTACAAAGTGTAGACATTAGTGTGAAATTGTGTAGCTTCCATATCATTTGAGCTCAATTACAATCTTTCTATTTTTTTTAAGAGTTTAATGAACATAGTTTTTATAATAATTTTAGTTCAAATATTAATCTTTAGTATTCAATTCTTTTCTCC
>CM021106.1:489128039-489143665 GCA_007115665.2 Sequoiadendron giganteum
ATTGTTATTTCATATTTTGTTTGAATCAAAAATCAATTTTGCATTAATTGAATATCAACTTGAGAAATACAAATATATAAATTAAAAGACATAAATTCATAAATTCATAATGGTAGACATTAGATAACAAATGATGATAGGATGTAATAATTTTTTAATGGAAAATCCAATGTAAAAGAGTTTATTATTCCAAATCACTTCCATAATAACATCTTAAGACATTTTTTTTTATTATATTGGACCTTGATTCACTTGAATGCTTCATTTTAACATTTGTCAAGCTTGTAAGAATTGATTGTGATTTCAATTTTTTAATTTGAGAATTGGCAAATTCTTTGATAAAACCAACAAAACTACACATATGATATATTGATATTCATTTTCTCCATGTCTTCCCAACTAAATCCCTCTAAATTATTGATAATCTCATTTAATGTTAGGGTGCAATGCAACATATTTTAGGGTGTACTTTATCATTGGAAAAATCTAGAACAAGTTCATCTTAGTGTAGCTTCACTTCATGAAAATATGCCTTTACTTACCTATCTTCTTCAATGGATTCTTATAATGAAAAGCTTCATTATTTCTTAGTAGAAAGGATCTAGTAGTGCTTTGGAATTTGTCAACATTTTGCTTAAATTTTTAAGAACATCTATAAAATCCACAATTCTCTTATCATTAAATTTCTACCTCTTATTACCTCTTATTGGTTGCCTACGATTGATTGTATACCTTAAAGATATTTTTTAATTTCTATGGGACATGTTCTCCTAGTAGAAACTTCAAGGTAAACCAACCATAAAGTCATGCTAAAAATTTGTACTTAACATATTAATATCTATCGATATGTTTTAGATAGATGTACTTTACATATCCATACTAGTTTATATTACTACTAAAAAATAGTATAAAAAACACAAATTTCGATGAGGAAAAAAATACCTATCAAAATGTGTCGGTGTAGCATAGGACAATACATCTATAACTAGGAACTACTAGGTATGAAATTATGGACCACCCTTTTATCATGGAACTAGTCCCATTACGATTAGTTTTGAGTTATTGGCTAATAGTGTCAAAATAATGTTTTTGCTATGAATTTCTAGAAATTATTAGAGACATACTTTATATTCATCTATTTTGATTCTAAGAAGATGGGTGTGCACATACTCTTAGTACTCTCTTGAGGGGTGTGTGTGAAGGTTTTTCATATGTGAGAAGAAATTGCATAAAAAATCAACACTAATGTTGTAGTTGCATCGGTTCTAGGGTTATCTAATCAAAATAATATTAAACTAATATGGTGACATTAGAATTGCATGGAGCTGACTTTGTGGAATAAATTTTGGATATAGCCTAAATAAAGATTGTGCTTAGTACTAATGTTGTCTAGTGTAGCAAGAGTCTATTAGTGTTTATTACCAAGAATTATGACATACAAGAATTAAGTTGAGAAGCCTCATGTTTTCTAGCTCTAAGATGAACTATGAAGCTTCCTATTTATACTTTCTAGAATAATAATAGTATATGTACAAATGTGTAACAAGATGTGTCATTAGCTAGAACACCACTAGTATAGAAAGTTTTGTGCCTATAACCTTGTTGTAGAGAGATGGTGATACTTCTTGAACTATCTAGGTCCATCCACCCATAATATTTTTTGAATAAAAATACATACCTCTACACAATAATGTTTGATATCCAAAAAATGGATTGCATATGGTTCCTCTTTCCATATAGGTCAAAAGGATGAATATCCCAATACTTTTTAATTGTATGAATTATGTATTTGCACTAGCTACATTTAACTAAAATGTGTCTTATGTGTTACTCTTAAAAATGCATTCACCTATCATCGCTGATATAGTCATTATATATGTACTGACATAATTATGCATTACTATGTGAGATTACTTATGCATGTGATGCTCAAAATTTCATGCTCTTGTTATATGCATTCATATCTTCACAAACAATATAATAGATTTTTTGATAATAAAAACTAAAAAATATGATAGAAATTAAAAAAATTAGCTAATAAAATTTCAGGCATACACATGTATACCATCACAAAAAAAAACTCTTGACCCACTATAGATTTGAAATTACTAAACATACAAACAAGTATCTTAAAAATATTGAATATGAAAAGAAATTTCCATCTTATGGACATTACCCATAAGCCTTCCTTTGGCATGAAAAGGCCGAGTTCCCCATAGTAACACGTAATAGATGGAAAGTGAAAATTCTTCCGAGGGACGAACTGTACCCGTAATGTTGAAGAACCTGCATGGATGTAAGTTTGATTAACTGAGCTTGAATTTTTCTATGCAAACACCTGTCTTTATCAACAAATGTGTAGAAAGTTAGTATCCAATGTGAAAGTGCAGAAAAGTACTACAAAATTGTGTTTACTTTTCTATCGAAAGTTCTAAGTGACAAGCCAAAATAATTAACCGTGGATGTTTGGATCGCTCTGTTCGATTCAAGTCAAGAACTAATCAGAAAAATTCGTCAAATAACACCCACCGCGGACTTTCTCATTCATTTCCCATGTTCCGATTCGACCAAGTTATATCGGAAGAAAGGTCGGCAGTAATAAGATCTGAAACAGAAATTGCTGTTCAATATTAAACCTAGCATTCGAAAGGATAATATATAAGAAATATCTGTTGACTGTACGCATATGCGAATGATTTTTATTTTGCTATTAAAAACAGTATAAAAGGACACTAATATGGGCGATGCAAAAATATATGGCTATCGACGTGTGTAGATCTGGCACAGAACAATCCGACGAGAGCTCACTTATGATAAGCCTGTAATTGGGAGGAGTTCCTTGAGAATTCATTATCATTTGATGAAAAACTGATCTCCATTGGAGTTAGGTTAGAATTTTTGGGTGATAGTATCAAATTGATGCTTTTGATCTGAATGTCTTCCATGTACTCTGATTCTAAGATGTGGGCCATGTATCCTGTTAGTACCTCCTCAAGGGATGTGTGAAGCCTTCCTTTATATGAGAATAGATTGCATGAACATTCGACATTAATGTTCTAGTTGTGCTGATTTTATAATAATTTGATCAGAATAATATTAAACTAATGTCATGATATGAAGGTATGTTATGAAATGATTTGTACAATAAAAGAATATAATAAGAAATATTTTACAAATAGTGTATAATAATATTCCACTTTGAGCAGAATACCTTCAATAGTTTTCAATAAGAATACAATACCCAACATGTCTATAATAACTAACCAATAATTGATATACATACATAATTATGTCTTGGTTGTCACCTCTGTAATTAACTAAACAACTTGAGGCATGCTAAACCATTCCGCAGTCCCTGACAGGAGAAAGAGGAATCATTCTATGACAAACTTTCCTAGGGCAGCTTTGTAATTTTTAAGTATCCGTGTTGAAAATGTCAACAATGCTTCCATCCACAATGTAAATATATGCAGAGCCGCGGAGATCATAGCTTATTACTACTTTCTTGGCGTGCCTGATTCACTGAATTAGATGTTCATGTCGACCTCAACAATTATATGTATGGTTCAATGGATTTTGCTCTACTCTTCTTCTCATCTTTTATCACTCAAAGCAGATAAATGCTTACGGCCTCAAACATGTGGAGGTCTGGCATTTCCTTACCCCTTCCGGTTGGACCAAAACACTTGTGGCTTGCCTGGTTTTGAAATTGCTTGCAAAGGAAAATCCAATTCTAACCCTGGAGTCCCCTATCTACAAACCCTTTCGGGAGAAGTACAAGTCCTACATATCGCTTACGACCACATTCTTGTTGGAATTAATTTCTACCACCGGTAACCACCTATCTCATTAAATGTAGAATCCAGAGAATTCGATGGTAAAGAAGAGTCTAGAAATAAGACTGTCGGTGCAAGAAGAGTCTAGGAAGATATCGATGATAATCTACAAACTTCCAACACCTCTGTAAAAGAGGATTGATATAAATCATTTTTGTAAGAAAAGAAATAGCAATGGAGTGCAGCAGCACGTGTTAGGCAAACTTGTGTGTTCTAAATCTGTGTGTTTCTGAAACTGTGTGTAGAAATGTGTTTCCCTGATTGATCCATGCTCGTCCACCTCCATCATAGTGGTATCAGAGCCGATGGTGATAGTAGATTGATCGTTGGTTGCAGGAGATAGCTGAAACAGCCGCTGCTAAGGGAAGTTGTCAGAGAATGTTAATTGCTGCCGATCTGGATATATGAAGCTGCTGTTGTAAAGGGAGGCTGAATCATTGGAAGATTATAAATCACCCAAGTTTCCTTATTATGTGAAATCTTGGAGGCCTAAAGGCGTATAAAGAATTTACACCTGAAGGCGTATAAAGAATTTGCAGAATCTATTAAAGGTGAGATCTATTGTTTGTATATTTGAATCATATTTCTGAAGATTAAAAGTTAATAGTGATTTGTCTGGTGCATGTTATCTGAAGAAGATAGTGTTGATTGTAGATTGATCTTGTGTGAAGAGAGTCAAGGTTATCTATAAACAGAATGGTTGTTCAATATAAAAAAAATATTGAAGTATGTGAAATTGTTCTAAGGAGTAACCACTACAAGTCTAATATTGAAGTATGTGAAATAGTATGAGCTGTCTCTATTAAAAGAGTGTTTTTGTTGAGAAAGAGGTATCAAGTGAGTTTAATTTGTTTGTATTTCAATGGGAAAATCCGATAGAATAAAGAAAGAGAAAACAAATAATTTAGAAGAAGAATTAATAAAGGTGAAGAAAGAAAATACAAGTTTAAAATGTGAAAAAGTTGTTTGTATTTCAATGGGAAAAGCTGATAGAGTAAAGAAAGAGAAAACAAATAATTTAGAAGAAGAATTAATAAAGGTGAAGAAAGAAAATACAAGTTTAAAATGTGAAAAAGATCTTTTAGAAAAAGAATTGACAAAATTAAGAAAAGAAATGGGAGAACAAAAAAGTAAACTTTTAAATGAAATTAGTGATTATACAAATGCAATTGAAGAGTTGGAGGATAGGTTAAAGTTTGTGGAAGAAGTACATAATTGGCAGGTGAAGGAATCGTGCAAACTTAATGAAAAGAGTAAAGAGCTTGAAGAAAAGTTAAAATTATTTGATGAGGTCAAGAAGAGGAATGCAGATTTAGAAGAAACATTAAAATTGTTGGAAAAAGAAAATGAATGTCTAAGAACAAAGCCTCCAGTTTCTGATGTCTCATGTGGTACAAATGATTTGTGTTTAATATGGTATATTTGGTAAATGTGATTTTGCTGAAGTTATTTCTGATAGTGATAAACATGTTAATGAGTCTAATGATCTTGTTAGTTGTGATAATTTTGATTCTACAAAAGCTAAAGACAATGTTGGTCTAAAAATTATGAAAAAGATGGGTTATAAAGGTGAAGGTTTGGGAAAAAATGAACAAGGAATAAAAGATCCAATTGAACCAACAATGAGGCAAAGGTATAAAGGTCTTGGATATGGCGTAGTTAGAAGAAAGAATGATACAAATATTCCAAGTACAAGCAAATCATATCAAAGAAGAAAAAATATGCAATGTTTGCATTGTAATAGGAAAGGTCATACAAAAGACAGATGTTGGGACCTACACCCTTGCAGTGTGTGTGGTTTGAAAAATCATTGTGAAAAGAATTGTTGGAATAATGCATCAAAGCAAGATTCTATGACAAGTTGTATGAAAATGGATTGTGGATGGGCTTATGGATCTAGTTGGCAAAAAATTACAGGTATGATCAAGAATTTGTTCAAGTATAAAAGTTCACATGTGAAAGATGATGACAATCATGGCAAGTTTGAAGACACAAAAAATACTTTTGGCAAGGCATCTATAGATGAAAATGTTTCAGGAAATTGTAGATTGAAGGTGTGAAAGACAAAGACAAAGGCATCAAGATCATCAAGATGGCAAAGAAAGGATTCGAGAAGTCTGAAGACTTGGTTGCAACCACAAGACAAAAAAAAGAAAGAATGACATCAGTCAATGGCAAAGGAAGAACAAAAGAATTGGAAAATGTCACAGCATTCAAAGAAACGAATTTTAGGAAGTCTGCAGATTTCGTTAAGAGACAAAGGAAAATAATTTGCAAAGAATAATGTTTTATTAGTGATTGTAAATGGGTACCTAACAAGGCTCTAGGCCGGGACCCATTTGTACTAGATCATGGCATGATTATTTAGAGCAATTGGTTTGTGGTAGAAATTAAGGGGGAGAAATGTTGGAATTAATTTCTACCACCTGTAACCACCTATCTCATTAAATGTAGAATCCAGAGAATTCGATGGTAAAGAAGAATCTAGAAAGATGACTGTCGGTGCAAGAAGAGTCTAGGAAGATATCGATGATAATCTAGAAACTTCCAACACCTCTATAAAAGAGGATTGATGTAAATCATTTCTGTAAGAAAAGAAATAGCAATGGAGTGCAGCAGCACGTGTTAGGCAAACTTGTGTGTTCTAAATCTGTGTGTTTCTGAAACTGTGTGTAGAAATGTGTTTCCCTGATTGATCCATGCTCGTCCACCTCCATCAATTCTGGTTGACGGCGCTGCCTTGTATGCTTTACCATGCGAGAGCTCGGCTAATATTACAAAAATCACCAAAACATTTAACATTTCTGAGGAAGGGCCTTTCAGGATTTCTGAGCTTAATAAGTTCTTTGCTGTTGGCTGTGACACCTATGGTATATTTAGGATGTTTTTTGACTCTAAATCCGAAGAAATGCCTTACTCGGGGTCCTGCCCATCTTCTTGCATCTATAATCACACACTTAATGACAAACGACTGTCCTGCAAAGGAAAAGGATGTTGCCTAATGCCGGTTCCTGGAGGTTACACTAGCATTAACCTCACTGCACGATTCTACTCGTCCTATGGAAAAGACAATTGTACCAACTCTACCGTTACTTTAGTTGATAAAGACCGATGGGAGACGATTTCCAGTTCAACGACGTTCAAAGCTTCGCCTTCTTCTTTCAGGCTAGACTGGGCTATTCTAGATGGTGCATGCCCCTCGGCTCAAGCCAACAGTTCACACCAGTGTGATCCAAACGCTAAGTGTGAAAATAGAGATTGGGGTTATGTGTGCAACTGTACGACTGGCTATAACGGAGATGGATACTCCAAGGGCACGGGATGCACAGGTACAATTTGTTCTTTTATTTTTCCACCACATTCTTTTATTTGTGTTTTAATTCAAGATTCTACTCTAATGATTTCATCCCCTGCTCCAGCGACTTTATCCCCTTCTCCGGAACTAAAAAATTGCACGGGTTACAGTTGCTTTCAACATTATCAATCGTCACAGGTATCTATTTCTCGCCATTCAACAGGTTTATGCTATTACCCTATCTAGTACTTAACATTTCCTGCAATAATAGTTATCTGTTTCAGGAATGCAGGGATATGTGGGACTCTAATAGCTGTGCTATTCGGTGGTGGTAGTCTCTTCTGGATTTTGAAGCTAAGAAAGTCCAAGCGCGACAAGGAAAATAACTTCCAGAGGAACGGAGGGGATCATTTGGAGAAATTAATTTCATCACGAGGAGTGGAAGGCATGAAATTCTTCTCTTTGAATGAGATCGAGAAAGCCACAAATAACTTCTCCCAAAATTTGATCCTGGGATCTGGTGGGTACGGCACCGTTTACAAAGGCACTCTCACTGATGGAGGTCTCGTGGCTGTCAAGAAGTCCAAGGAAGTTGATTCGAAAGAAATCGACCAGCTTATCAATGAAGTTTCTGTTTTGAACCAAATTAATCACAGAAACGTGGTGAAGTTACTAGGCTGCTGCCTGGAAACTTCGGTTCCTCTGTTGGTTTACGAATACATTTCCAATGGAACATTGTTCGATCATCTGCACGGTAATAAGCAAGAACAGCCGCAACTTCCATGGGAGCAGCCCCTGCGCATAGCTTCTGAAACGGCAGATGATTTGTCATATTTGCACTCGGCAGCGTCAATACCGATTGTCCACAGAGATGTCGAATCTTCCAACATTCGACATCTGGATGGTGACTATAATCCAAAAGTTGCAGACTTCGGTGTGTCTCGTCTGGTGCCGATGGGGCAAACACACATTACCACAGTAGTGCAGGGAACAATGGGTTATTTGGATCCTGAATACTTCCAAACAGTTCAGCTAACAGAGAAAAGCGATGTTTACAGCTTTGGGGTGGTTTTGGTGGAGCTTTTGACGGACTAAAACCTGTTTCGTATGAAAGGATGAAGAACCACAGCAACCTGGCTATATTTTTCCTCTCCACTGTAGACACGACGGGTTTCACGGAAATCATAGATCCCCGTCTAAACATTGATGAAGAGAAAAACATGGCGTCGATGAGGAGCGTGGCGAGGCTAGCAAAGGAATGCCTTAGCGTTGAAGGGGAGAAGAGACCTTCGATGAAAGAGGTGGTTCAGGAGCTGCTATGGGCTAAAGGCGGTGAAAGACTGCATGCGTGGGTGAATAATGATGTAGCAGACAATCCAGAAGAAATGGTGGAGCTGATAGTTGATGAGGAAATTTAGTCCGCTTATTCAATACCGCAGCAGTGTAGTTCCTCGTTTAGGATTAGAAGCGGGAGATAACTCTCCTCTTGACGACACTTCTAGTTTCTGTCATGCTTGGCACAGTTCTTGGCATTTCGTATGGTTGGACAGATTTATTTTTTCTCTTTAACCGTATTTATAAAAACTAGTTTATTAGTTAGTGTTGAAGGCAGTATAATTAGACATCTGTCAAGCCATCATTAGTAATAAATTAACCAATGAGACTGTAGCATTTAAATATTTTGAATATATATATAGTTTGTTTTAAAATATTCAATTATTGTGTTTGTTATTTTATTGAATTTTTTTATTGTTTTACATAAGTTATTGAACTATATAGTAAAATTATCTTATATTGATGGTTCTAGCAATAGTACAATTATGTAGTAAAATTATGTAAGTTATTGGACTATATAGTAAAATTATGTAGTATTTAATTATATATATATATATATTTTTAAATATTAAATTATTGTGTTTGTTATTTTATTGAATTTTTTTATTGTTTTATATAAGTTATTGAACTATATAGTAATATTATCTTATATTGATGGTTCTAGCAATAGTATAATTTTTTTTTTCGACATGTTCTTCAATGCACTAATTCAATCATGATGGAAGGTCTTTTTCATAATCATCAATAGAAAATTTATATTCTTTTTGGGTGGTTCTTTACTTTCATAACTATAAATAACATTATAGTGGGAGTTTTTTCACAATGTTGTGCACTATTTCCTCTTTAATATCATAAAGATAATAAAAAACAAAAGCAAACATAATGACAAGATCATTCACTTTAAATTAAATTTCAAAAGCACCATCAAAACTTTCTAGTCCAATAGTCTTAATTTTGATATGCACACAAGAATTTTCAAACATGTAATAATTTCCCCAAAAATCATAGTCAATATGGATAATCTAAATTTTCCTATTTTTTGTTTCTAAATAATTCATCACTTTTATATTGCAAAAGAGTTTTCTGATTTGAATTTATCCCTAATAATTTGCTTAACTCATATCATCATGCAAAATAAGACTCCATTAACAAGAAATTATTGAGATGAAAGTAGAGGTAGAGGTGGAGCCAAAGATAGAGTTAGAAATATATAATATATAATATAAACTACAAAGTGTAGACATTAGTGTGAAATTGTGTAGCTTCCATATCATTTGAGCTCAATTACAATCTTTCTATTTTTTTTAAGAGTTTAATGAACATAGTTTTTATAATAATTTTAGTTCAAATATTAATCTTTAGTATTCAATTCTTTTCTCCATACTTCATTTTTATTTTCCATGGAAACCTATTTGCAACTAGCACACTCCATGTTCTCTTTACATGTTTTATTTTCTTTTGTCCATGCTCTAATTTGTAATCTTTCTAACTACTACTTATCTGACAACATCAATAAGTTTTTTAATAAGTACCTAGCCTAAAATCTCATTTATCAATAATTTCATTCAAACTAATTTATGTTTGGTTTTATATATATATAAGGCTTACTATCTACTTAAAGTTTGTAGTTTTGACACCCATGCACCTAGATGTGATATTTATTTTTATTATTGTTCAATGATTGGCTTTGAGATTGAGGACTATCTTAGTGCAATTTATGTGTGAGTTGTGAGTTGCATTATTGTTAATCTATTTTATCTTAGTTGTTAGACTCATACTTGTGATAATGGTTAATTTTTCATTAGAAAAAACTTTTGATATGACATCGTTTACTTTTTTGGCATACTTAGCAAATTTTGTTTTATTTTTAGAGCAATAAAATATCTATTCCTATATAAACATAACTCATTGGAGGAGGAAAAGGTTGATACCATTCTTCTATCATAACAAATGTGGGTGGACCTATAAGGAAAATCATACTCTATCTATATGTTAATCTTACAAAAGAATAGCTGATTCCTAGTATTTATCATGAAAGTACATTCTTTGTTTAGAGGAGAAGAATCTTGTGTGAAAATTTCCTTATTTTTCTATGCAACATGAGGAAATTTTGATTTGGTGTGAATCAAACCTAAGCTTGACTAAAGGAACTTTCTCATTCCCTCATCCATTTATGATCAATAAGGATAACTTGTTGTGTATTGCAATTCCTCTTTCACCAGTCCTTGGAATTTCCACATTTCCTTGACTATTTATTACTATATTCAAATAATATGCCCCTATTCATGATAGTTTCCAAATTTGAAAGTTCTTCCACATCTAAGGTTTCTATTAATAATGCCAACCTTATGCTTCATTTGTATATCAAATTCTACATAAATTTTATTACTATTTCTACATGTACATCATGAAAACATTTTACTTCCACTTTTGATAATATCTATGTCCTTTGATATGACAATGCATGTATGTGGATGGCTAAACTATGTATTATTAATCTTGTTGAGTACAAAAACATTTATTTATTTTGTCTTTTTTTTGTATTAAATATAGAGTAAGCAAAAAATATAGATCATATGGACAAATTGTTTATCCCACCATCATATCCAAGTATCCCACATAGCAGAAATTTAGTATCCCTCTTACAATGTATAAAAAAAAACTAGATAGTATCGAGAAACCCCTAATCTACCCCTTTACATGATAATAAAAATAGCCTCAACCGAGTGAGACTAGAGGAGATCCATCTTCCCTGTATCAAAAAAATATTAGTTACACCATATAGATATTAACACATATACAAGTATATCCACAACACATATAATTACAACAATTAATGATCAAAAGGATATGCAAAATAAGACTGATTGCAAAAATTTCTATGATGCCCCATGATCACCACTTAGAAAAATTAAAGCTTGTGCAATAGTCATCTCCTCATCTGAAGTTCGATCTATTTGTCCCTTGTGCTTAGCTTCCTTATTTTGCCCCCTGCAAGATCTTGATGGAATGCATGTAGATCCCTCAAAAACACATCCACATTTGGATGTCCTTTCGGCCATAAGTGTCCATATCTCGCCTCCATTATGTTTATGGTGACCTTCCTATCCTGTAAATAACTCCAGAATGTATCCTTTGAGAGAGACACAATGATATAGACGTGCATGGCAATGTTATAGAAGATGAGTCTCCTACAAGACTCAGTAAGCAATCTATTTCTCCCCTGAAAGACATCTTCATTCCTTGCTTTCCAAATAGACCATAAAATATTAGAGGACAAGCATAACCAAAATAGTTTAGCAGTTTTCCCCATCTTTGTATTATGATTAAACAAAACCTTCTCAGGCATCAGATTTCCATTGGTAGCCCATATGTCTTGCTTATTACAAAACATTTCCCATATTTCTTCAGCAAATGTGCACTCAAAGAAAATGTGAATAATTGATTCTAGAACTCTACATAAGCTGCAAACTGAAATGTCATCATTTTTTGCTTTTAAAGGAGAGCTTTTGTAAGGTCAGGAACCATCTAAAACATGCATGTTTAGCTTCAATATGTCTGGCCCAATTATTTTGCAAGGCCTTTTTCCATTGATTTCTATCCCATTGTAGTTTCTAGGTTTGATTCAAGTGATTAGTCAGATCAATGTGTCCTGTTAGTATGTTACATAATTCTTTAACCTTAGTCTTTTTTATGTTAGAGCCACTTTTCCATTGAAATTATTTAAACTGATCAGAATCGTTCTTGGTCTTCACAGGGAAATTTAGCCAATTACAAGCCTCTCTAAGGATTGTGTATGTTCTCCAATTAGAGGGGGGGAGCCCAAATTCAATGTTCAAATCATTCCATCCCTTCAACCTCTCGTCTTTCAAGATATCACTAAAATGCCTAATTCCTTTTGTTGCCCACCCTTTTGCAGAGAAGCCTTGGATTAGTGCCAAGGGTTTCCCTTTGTGCTTCAAATTCCACTAAATAGACCTGTGGGTCTAAACAGTCCCAAAGTCCCCATTAGTGAACTGATGATTGTCTAGATGCTTCTTCATCATTTCCCAGGCCTTCCAAATTGTCCTAAGAACATTGGACCTTCTAGGTAGAATAAGCTCCTCACTACTAAGGATATCACTGATAGGCAAGGCTTTACAAGCCTTTGTACACTTAGGAACAACTCTGATTATGTTCTATCAGACAAATATTTTCCAAGGCCCATAAGACCCATTTTGATGCAAGGGCAATGCCCTGCATCTTTAGGTCTTTCAGCCCCATCCCACCTTTAGAATTTTCAATGGTGCACCACTCCCAGTTAACTGCATGCCTCTTTCTTTTCCCTTTCCCATCTAACTAGAAGAAAACCCTTATTCTTTTCTGAATCTCATTGATTTGATAGGAGTTAAAGAACCAAACTGAAGCAAAGTAGATGCTATATGAAGAGAGAATATTTTGATAGATTTGTAATCGGCTAGCTAATGAGAGAAATTTCCTATTCCACTTGGAAATTTCCTTTCAATTTTCTCTTGAATCCAGTGCCACATCTCCTTCAAATATGTCTCCACTGCGAAGGGGATCCCAAGATACATTACAATTTTTTGAGGGCCACCCCATTGCAACCCCAAATTGTTAATCTAGTCTGGGAGTCTATCTTTCTAGCCCAAAAACCAAGACTTAGTTGGGGCAAGCGTTGCACCTAAGGCCAAGAAAAAAAGTTCCAGTTTCCTCATCAGATTTGCAAAGTTCCTTTCTTCCAGGAGTAACAAAATGGTAGTATCATCAGAAAATTGGATATTGAGAAGTTCATTTTCATCCAGAGCCCAACTCCTCTCACCCTTGGAACTAGTGAATTCTACCTCAAAAGGTAATGTAAAGCATCTGAAGCAATGACAAAAAGTGTCAGAGCAAGGGGGCACCCTTGCCTTATAGATCTCTCCAGGGGGATCTCTTGAGTGGAAACACCATTAATTTCAACCTGAGCAGTGCAATCTTGAAAAAGTGTTATAACCATATGACAAAAAGCTCCAGGGAAACCAAAAGCTTGCAGCATCAGGAACAAAAATTCCCATTCAATCATGTCATAGGCCTTTTCAAAATCTAGCAGCATCATTTTTGCATTATGCTCTGTCACCTTTGCCCAATTCAAGGCCTCCCAACTAGTGATCAAATTCTCAAGAATATATCTTCCCTTTATAAAGCTTGTTTGTGTAGAGTTTATTATGGAGGGGAGGATTAGGGCTACCCTATCTGCCAGGATCTCGGCCAAAATCTTATAGGAAACATTTAAGAGAGTAATGGGCCTCCAATTCTTGATTAAAGATCTGTCACCTTCTTTTGGGATCAATTTGATCACCCCTTTATTAATTTTTCTGCCAAGAGAACCCTTCTCAAAGGATTTCTTGGATACCAAAAGCAAGTCATCACAAACCCAATCAAGGAATGTTTTATAAAATTCAGAAAGAAGTCCATCAGCCCTTGGGGATTTTTCATTCTTGAGGGAGAGGATAGCCTTTTTAACTTCTTCTTTTGTTACCTCTTTCCCCAATTCCTTTTCCATATCCTCAGTGATCTTCTTTGGGATGAGGCTCTTGATATGTTCCCTTGCCTGATTTTTATTTTCCGTTACCTCATCCGAGGAGAAGAGGCCTTTGTAAAATTGGAAAAAGTGTCTCCTTATCTCCTCTTGGTTCATCGCTAGGGACCCTTCAACAAAGATGAAGTCTATTTATTCTCTGGACTATTTTTCTTTAATGCACTTGAAGAAGAACTTAGTGCCTTTATCCCCATTTTCCAACCAATTCATGTTAGCACTTACCCTTAGCCCCTTGATTCTTCTATTCTAGAGCCTCCTAAGTGATTCTTTGGCTATAGAAAGCCTATTTGAGAGGGATTCATCCTTGGGGTTGGCTTGCAAATCAGATTCAACTTGGACAAGCCTATCTTGGAGCATGACCTCTTTTCTTTGACTATCTTTGGATTTTTTCTTCCCAATTGTCTGGAAAAGAGTCTTCCAACCTTTTGTGTTCAATGACCATCTATTAATGGGGGACATGGATTTGCACATCCACTTATTAATTTGTCTAAGACACAAAATAACATTTCTAAAATCCATATCCTTTAGGAGACTGGTATTGAGGAAGAAATTGTTACAACAACCATCAATTTTAGGCACCCCACTCCTCATATAGAACTTATCCCTAATGGGATGGTGGTCTGAGAGAGTGTAGGGGTGGACCTCAATCTTGCAGTCCTCTTTCACCATAGAGGCCAAAAAGAAATCTTTGCTAACATAGAATCTGTCTAGCCTACAGTAAATTATTTTGTCCCCTTTCTGGGAGTTACACCATGTGAACTAGATTGCTTGAGTATCTTTCTTCTAGCCTTCAATAGGGTCCTCAATCCTTAGCTTGGATTTCATCCTCTACCAATAGAATATTTCATTCCCTTTCCAATCAAAACCCATTCCTCCCCATTTATCCTCCTCCTTTTCCACAAAATTGAAGTCCCCTCTAATGATCCAAGAGATATCCTGTAAAGTGTAGAGCCAGTTCCAAAGAGTGATCCTTTCTTTATAATAATTGGGAGCATAGACTGAGCATACCCCAAAACATGTTGTGTCTTTCTTAATAACCACCCAGACTACCTTGTTACAGGGGGAGACTCCCGAGTTGCTTACATATTGGGCCCATTTGTTTGTAAGCAGGAGGGTAGCTCCCCCTTGGCCTTTTTCATGATTGGTAATGTATTGTGCAACATCATTCCATATGACTTTTAGGCTTGTTTCAAGTGTGAGACCGATAAATTTTACTTCTTGCAACAAGACAAAATATTTCTCCTTTTTCTGAGCTAGGAACCTCCTTACTACATGCTTCCTATCAGGGGTTTCAAGTCCTCAGACATTACAAGAAATGCAATTGACCTCCATTAGTTTAGTTCCTTGGGGGGAGGTCCTTTTATGTTGATGGTGTTTTTTTGCACAACTCGGACAAAATATATATAGTA
The DNA here is from genome assembly GCA_007115665.2 of Sequoiadendron giganteum. Classification (NCBI taxonomy): domain Eukaryota; kingdom Viridiplantae; phylum Streptophyta; class Pinopsida; order Cupressales; family Cupressaceae; genus Sequoiadendron; species Sequoiadendron giganteum. Next base: position 489,143,493 of record CM021106.1, read on the forward strand.
TCATATCTCTCTTGAAAGGTCAATCTCTATTGAAAAAGAGATAACCCCAAGGTCTCTCGGGGGTCATGTCATGACTTGCAACAAAACGAATCAGTGATAAATGTGAAAATATTGGTAATCAAAAAGGGACCTTACAAAATAAATGCTAGAAACACTAAACTTATCAGATTTTT
>CM021106.1:489143765-489186432 GCA_007115665.2 Sequoiadendron giganteum
AACCAATTGTCTAACCCTTTACAAATGAGGTGAAATCCCATACTTACAGAGATTTTTTCATATGCTAGCCCAAGCTAGGGTTACAAAGAAGGTCGGCCACCAACCATATCAGCCTAGAGAGCTCACAATAAATCACTGCCCTGCATTGAATGCATGAGTCATCTTCCTCAGATCGACCTGGGATCTCTATAAATCCTGATTCAAATAGAATAAACCTTGTGGGTCATGTCCACCATTAATGCCTCACCTTCATGAAATAGCAGAATGGTAACGTGTGCACAATGTGAGTTTGAATACGGGCCACCGATCAACGACTGAGTTGGGCATTGTGAACAACTTTGATCAAGTCAAACTAGTTTGAATTTTCCATGTCATGTCAAACTCGGACGAATGGCCAATGAGAAAACCTTTCATGTACGGTCAAGTTCTACCTGCCCGTGACTGCGAAGTGTACCTAACTTTATCCTACAGATCTCTCAATATCTTCAAAGTACGTCCATCCTTCCCTTTGGCCCCAACAACAACAACCCACCCGATCCAGCCTACATTTAAAAGGGCCACAATTAATATTCATTATAGCATCAAAATTCAAGTTAATCCATCAGAGTCCCCAAGGCAAGGAAACTATGCACAAGCCCAAGATAGAAGTGGAACCAAAACAAGACGGAAGTGGAACCAAGAAGCAGAAACAAAACAGGTGGAGGCAGAACCAAAACAAGTGGAGGCGGAACCAAAACAAAACAAAAGCGGAAAAAAAATAGGCCAAGGCGGAACCAAAATAGGCGGAGGCAGAACCAAAACTAGATGGGACCTTTTTTAAAGTACTGAGTTCAGTTCCCACCCCGGTTCTGGTTCTGGCGAAGGAAAGGAGGCGAATGAAAAAATAAAACCAAAGAAGACCCAAGGGAGGAAACCGACCTAAAGGTCGAAAAATGAAGAAAACAAGGACACAAGAAGTGGATCTGGAACCGAAACTAGAACTGAAACATGAACCTTGCGAAGGTTTCGAGTTTAGTTCCCATCTTGATTCCGCCTATGACAAAAGGAAAACAAAAAAGGAGAAAGGAAGACCAAAGCAGACCTAAGGGGAAGAAACCAACCCAAAGGTTGAACAATGAAGAAAACAAGGACACAAGAAGCGGAGCCAGAACCAGAACTAAAACATGAACCTTGCAAAGGTTCTGAGTTTAGTTCCCATCCCGATTTTGCCTCTGACGAAAGGAGAACAATGAAGGAAAAAGGAAGACCAAAGTAAACCTAATGGGAAGAAACCAACCCAAAGGTCGAACACCAGCAAAACAGCAAAGACACAGAGGCGGAACCGGAATGGGAACAAAAACCGAACCATGAACTTTGTGAAATTTTAGAGTTTAGTCTCATCTTGCGCCCCAACTCACCAAGCAAAGGAAACAAAGTCTTAGGAGGAAAAGAACAAATCCTAAGACCCGAACAAAATACCAAGGAAAAACAAAGGGAAAGTGAACCCACTTCTAGAGAAGACATCTATGAGACTCCTTAACCAATAGGAACTCAAAACAAGGGCACCTTACAACCAAGACAAGCATTTAGGAATAGTGCAAAGTAACCAAATCCTAGGGGCAAAGGACCACAACATGAAAGACTAAAATCTCAAGATTTTCAAAGACAATCCGAAAAGGCTTGGCCACAAGAAACAGCCAAAAGACCAGACAAACAAGGGTCCCTACTTTTAGTGGGACGTGCATGCAAAAATTGCACAACAAATGGTGACTCCATTGGGGAAATTCTCTAGAGCATTTCAATGACAAATTGGAATCAACCCAGAATCCTTGGTTTTAGTCCTTACATCAGGTCACCCTATGAACAAGGTTTCAAAAATCATAAACAAGCAAACATTTCCTATACTTGAGTCAAAGTGTCTGTGTATGCATTCATTTCCCTTCCCTTAGTGCAATAGGGACCAAACTTAGTTTGATAGGGCTACATAAGGATTCCAACTCCAAAAGAAACCTGGATAGAGCCTCACTGCAAGTCAGGCATCCATAGCCCCGATGAGGTTATCATCATGATCCTCCCTAGGGGTATGTGCAGGATCATGATGGGCCAAAAAGTGGCAATATGATGGGTATGTGGCTGATGACTTTTTTTCTACCCAAAATTGATGAAATGAAAAGGGTTTTTAAAGGAGATTCTCAGCTTTCCACTGATATAAATTATGCTTTATTTTGAATTTAATAAATTATTATTATTCATTTTCTATCTAATTACGACTAAAGTCCTGATTTTTAGGTTGATTGAAAAACATCTATAGCTTTCAAACGATATCATATTTTTTGAATCCAAAACATGCGTCACATTCTATGCTTTGCATACTACAAGATTAAAAAATTAAAAAATTAATTTCATGAAATTTTGACCAAGTTAAGGTGGTAAGACATACGAGTCTTTATATTTTTTAAAAGTTGTCATAAAAAAATTATAATTAATTATTTAATTGAAAAAAAATTACAAAAAATATGCACCACATCGGGACATGAGTCCTCTACTTATATCTAAAATATTATAAAAAAATATTATGATTTTAATGTGGTTAGGGTGGTCAGACAGAGACCTACTTCTTATTTGTTCCCTGAAATTTAAGTACTACTATATTGAAATTTCAAATTTTCACCAAATAGATTTTATTTTTTTGTAAATAAACCTAGTAATTTAGAAACTACATTCAATTTTCTACAAATTCATATTTTTGAAATAATATAGACAACTTATTTAAATTTTTATGTCAAGTTGCCTAACTCTAATTTTTCTGAGTTTTTCCATGATGATCTTGCACATACCCCTAGCATAGCTCTATTGCTAGCCAGGCATTGATAGCCCTGGTAGAGATACTAGGATACCCCTAATAAGGTGAACATTTCTTTGATTTTCAACATTTTCTTTCCCTTTTTCTTTTTTTAATATTCTCTTTGAGATCTTTAAACTTTCCCTTTCACCTTGCAAGCAATGAAGCCCACACTCAGGGATGAGAATCACAGCGGCGCTGGAGCAGAATATAAGATTTTTCACCTAGTCAAACTTCATAAAGATCATATGCAACCTCAAAAACTTTAAGATTTGTGTGAAAGTATGAGACCCAAATACATTAGATAGAATTTGACCTAATCAAGTGACTCCAATTCCAAGTATATGCAACATTGGATGAAGGAATTCCACCAAATGACTTCGAAAAGATGATTAAAGTTTGTAAAATAAATCCTTAGAACAGCCCCAGGCAAGCAGCTAGTTATATAGATGCAAGAGGCCCAAAAGCAAGCAAGAAAACCCAGAGTAAGGCAAAACAGAAAGAAAAACCAACCAAAGTGGACCTACTCTAACCAAAAGAAGAAAACGAGCAAAACAAATAAAAGAGACCCTAATCTAAGGGTAAGTGCACCAATTTGTGACACAATTTAGGTGCCAAATTGAAAAAACATTCAAAAAAAACTTGAAATAAGCCATTTGGCATGCGCCAAATGGCTTATTTGACATAAAAGCCAAAAATCGGGTTTCAAACCCTCATTTTGTCCTCAACCCATGGCTTGAGCAAGAGGATTTCAGGTCTGCAACTTGTGCTCACCAAATCTCTTCCATTATTTGCACCCTTAGCTTGCCATTTTCCATGAGGATGTCACCAACACGTTGGAGAGGTCGAAGATTGCAAAGAGGTATGCATTTTTATTCTATTTATTTCAAATTTGATTTAGAATGCAAATTTAAATAGGTTTTTATAATAAAACTTTGATCTAATTCTTAGGGAATGAATCTCCACCTCAAAACATTGAGAATTCACAATCACACCCTCACGAAGAGCCTCCTAAACAAGAACAACCCGAAACCCCTCCATCAATTCATAGGCATCCTCAAGGAACACAAGAAAATATTCAAAATCAAATTGAAAACAATAAAAGAGACATTCAAAAATTAATTGCAAGATTAACTGAGCATGCTGAAACCCACCCTAATAGGAGAGGGATTGTTGAATCATTGAAGTCAATTGTAACTCATGTAGGAGAAATGAGCGAGCAAAGGAATGTTTGGTCAAATAAGAGGCATGAGATGAGACAATTTTATTCTAGTGGTTTGTCATATGCAAATGTCAAAAAACTAAAAATTGGAAAAGCTGACTTGTGTGCCCTATTTATAGACCTGAAAACCAATAAACCTTTGTCTCATGCATGCAGGAGGTTCCCCATCCATTGGTGCCACCATGAGTTAATTAAAAACAAATTTTGGGAGCGGTGGTGGATGGTATTTGACCAACCTCCATGCAATAACCATGAGGTGCTACAATACTTTTCAAGGAAACTGTATTGTGATTTTGTCCTCAATAAAATGCCAAACTATTTTGACATCTTAGACTTTTAGGGTAGAGGTGGGGGCTCCACACACGATAGATCTGTTGCATGATGTAATCCATAGTTGGCACTGAGAGCCTTGGGTAGACCCATGGTGGAGCATGTCGTTGTTCCTTCCATTGTTAAGGATAGTGTAGAGGTGGACATGATGAAGTCGACTAGTTCACTCACCCAGACCATTTTATAATGTGCAAGTCCTCTGGTAGATCCTGGTGTGGAGGAGACATGTAGGCCCTGAGCTCCACCCCACCATTGTGCTTCTTGTGGTGTTGTTTACATGTACGATTATCAGGGTGCTCGTGATGCAGCTACACAACCTACATCAGTTGCAGAGGCGATGACTTTCACAAATGATATTTTTAATGATACATTCGGCATTGACACTCAAGTAAAATTTAGCAAGTTATTTTAATGTTGTTTATTAAATTATATTTTGAAATTTAAGAATAACTAAATTAGTAGAATTTTGATATGATGAAATTTAAGGGTCGCACTATTCATGAAGCATGCTCTATTCCTATAGAGCCTTATATATTCTCGAGGATGAGTCCATAGGTATGCAACTAGTATTAAAGATATTATTATTGCCTTTGAAAAATTTAATGTTATATTTGAATTTTTGTCTCATAACATGCTTCAGATTTCAAACAGTTTCTTGGTGCACCTTCTTCGTTCACACCTCGTGATTCATATCCTCAAACAATGTACACTCAGGTAGCCTTTATTCATTAATGGTGTTGTAAATCTATGTTAGCTAGTTTTCATAATTTTGCATATATACAAATCTAAAAAATTGATGAGAAACACAAACATTGCATTCAAGTATTCCTTGATCATGTCACATTATGTTCTTCTAATTCACTTTTTGTTCCTTTATTCCTTCCTAATCCCTTACCATTAACATTTAATAGTTCACCCTACTTTGCATGATCCTCTCCTATCCCATCCCACTAATATCTTCTAGTCCATGCTATGTGTCATTATGTCCTACTCCCATCTTATTGTACCCATTATTATATCATCCATCATCCCCTATGTTCCACCCTATGTTTCTTTATATCATCCAATGTTATACCATATGTATCCATGTTTCATCCTAGATAACTCTTCTCTATTATTTCTACACACAGGTCAAGTTCTCACTTCGTGTACTATAGTCAAACCCTAGACACCTCCTAATTCACCCTATGTTGCATTATTCCCTAATAATCACATCCCATTAACCTCAAATTTTCCACCCTATATTTTTTTATCCCATCCTAGCCCATCCCATCAATCTATAATAGTCCATCCTATGTTCCATTAATCCCTTTGGTGCAGGGGCACCACTCTTTTCTATGTTTCTTCATTAAGTGTCTGATAATGGTGTAGGAGCACCCATGTGTCTAAGGGACCTAGAATCATTTATTATGTTTTGATTCTTTGTTTAATTTTGGAATAAGGTCTCATGGACCATTTCATTTCTTTTTAATAGGTCTCCTAGGTATTTGGTAGAGTTTTGGTCTTGATGATCAACTTTTTGTACAAACAAGGTCTCCATCCTCCTTTGTAAGTCTAGTGCATTTTGGAAAATTAAGCAAAAAGGATGCCTTGATGTAGCTAGAAACCTGAGGGGAGTCATTTTGTTAATTTTGAGGATTTTTGGATGCCTTTCACACAATTTGGGGGTATCTTTGTAGGCGGGTTGGTGAAAGTTGGCTAAATTGCCTTAATTAGGCACTAAAGAGTAAAAAATGAAGTCTTTTTGTGTTTCCAACGGCCAACTGATTCAAATTTCAGTTAAAATATGTTGGAGGAGGTTGGAAGTCTTCATATATGCCTCTCTTGGTCGAGGCAAGGTTTTTCTTGAAGTTCGGAAGAAGTTTTCAATAAAGAGTTTGTTGATTTATGTGTTTTCTTGAAGAAATTGTTGATCATGTACTTGGTACAGTCTGTACGTGTTGTTTCATTCTCCAAGTTCATAATGGTTGGATAGGTAATTGAATAATATTTCTTTTTTCATTGGAGTGGTGATATTTCGTTGAGTATTGAGGGCAATATCTTAATTTTACTCCCAGGTGGTCTTAAAACCCTCAAAATTAGGGTTTTGAGTGAATTATGGGTGTTTCTTCCATCCCCACGTTGTAGAGTTGCTCAATACTAGTGGTATGGAAGGTATATTCCTATAATATTATTTCCTCAATGTCTTGTAGAATGGAAGGCTCATTGGAGGAAGTGTTGTGAGATTCTTGGCTTGACATGTCTATGTGGCAAGCCTAATTAACAAGCAAAAAAGTGAGTTTTGCTTGGTTTCTGGAAAATCTGTTTGGGGGGCACTTAGGAATGATGTTAAAAGGTGTGGAAAATTTGAAGGATTTTTTTTTGGGCTTTGGGGTGAAGGGGAGAATCAAGATAGTCAAGACCTAGGTGTAGGTCTTTGATTTAGGCGTCTTGGAGCAGTGGTAGAAACGGTCATTGTGAGTTATGCCTTGAAACTCAAGAGGAAAGGTTTTGCAACTTTGTAGGGGTCCATGTGGGGTGTCTGAATCCATGGGTTTGATGTCTTGATATTCCTCCATGTGTTTTTTATTCTAACTATCCTACCGGGTAAGGGCTACAAGCCTTAAGAGGGAGTGAGGTCTAAATCACCATAGTGATAGTTGTTTGTTGAAACCTAAGTGCTAGAGAGTTGTTGAGCCTTTTTTTGTCCTAATGTGACATGATCCAAATACTTTCAATCTTTGTGGGTGGTCTGAGTTGTTAAACCTAGGTGTGTGGGGGCTGATCACTTAAAGAATAATGGAGTTTATGACTCCTTGTAAGAGTATTTGAGAGAAGCATTGAATTGGATTGTCTTTGCCATAATAGTTGTGTGTTTACCTTCCCTGCCACTTGGCATCATAGTGGTATTAGAGCTTGATTGCATGTAATTTTTGAAGGGAATACATTAGCCTCCAAAACAACCTAGACCAGTGGTTGCAAAGGAGTTGAAGGCCTTGAGACAAGAGGTAGAGTCCTTAAAGGAAATGAATAGAAGAAGAGGAGTGGCCATGGAGGAAGAGAATTCATCTGAAGAAGAGCTTGATGGTGAAGGACCTGCAGAAGGTGGAGAGAACCCTTAGGGGGAAGAGATACCCCCTCATGAGAGAAGAATCCTTAAATCATTGCAAGCATCAAGAGGAGAGTCCTTTGAAGTGAAGATTGACCTACTAGTGTACAGTCGAAAGATGAATGTGGAAGAAGTGCTGGAATGGGTAGAGGCATTGAATAACTATTTTGAATATAAAGAAATGGCAGAGAACAAGAAGGTGAATTTTTCCAAAACAAAGTTGAAGGGATCCGCCTTGACATGGTGGAATTTCATCCAAGGAGAAAGGGTGAAGATGGGTAAGTCCATGATCAACTCATGGGATAAGATGGTGCATAGATTGAAGGAAAAATTCCTTCCTGCTGATCATGAGGTGCAAGAGTTCAAAAAGAGGCAAAATCTGAAGCAAAAATACATGGTTGTTTCATCCTACACTGAACAATTCTTCAAGTTGAGCATGAGATGTGATCATTTGGAGAGTGAGAATGAAAGAGTGGTCAGGTATATCAATGGACTAAGGCTCAACATACAAGATGAGATCAGTTTGGTTATCCCCAAGACCATGGAGGATTGCATACAAATTGCACATATGGTTGAAGAGAAGATAAGAAGAAAAAAAGAGCAAAAAAATAGAAGAGGCAATAATTTTAGAGGTAAAGGCAGCTTTGGGGGTAGAAATTAGTCCCAAAAACATCAAGAGGAGTCTAATCCTAATGAATCAATTGGAGACTCAAGAAATATAGGGGGATTCAGGGGTAGGAGACCCAATGGTAGAGGTAGATTTAATGGAGGGAGAAGTTCCAATTAGTTTTCAGGGAGATGTTACACTTGCAACCAGCCTAGGCATCCATCCTTCAAATGCCTTTAAAATCAAGGATCAAGCTCTCATAGTGGAGAGAGGAGGAATAAATTGGTACATGAAGATGAAGAAAGTGTGAACTCACCTGTAGTAAACCTCACATTAGAATTTGGAGAGAACTTGATGATTAGGAGAACATTACTCAAGGCACCAATCCCTAAAAAACCCCCACAAAGGAAGGCATTCTTTAGAATCAATTGCAAGGTACAAGGTAAGGTGTGTAAGATAGTAGTGGAATCAAGATCAATTGGTAATCTTTCTTCAATTGAGATGGTAGAAAAAATGAATTTGAAAAGGATTTCTCACCCTAACCCATACAAAGTTTCATGGCTTAGTAAAGGACAATAGGTCTTGGTGAATGAGAAAGTATGGGTAGAATTCAACATTGAGTCATATAAGGAAAAGATCCTATGTGAAATAATCCCTATGGATGTGTGCCACTTGTTTATTGGGAGGTCTTGGTAGTTTGATAGGAAGGCCAAGCATGATGGGGAGAAGAATACATACTCCATTGTGAAGGATGGGGTGACTTACAACCTCACATATCTCATAGAAGAAGACAAGGAAAAGCATGAAGGGCATAGTTTTTTGATGGTGGGTGAGAATAATTTCATGAAGACCTTGAAGAAAGGAGGAGGAAGAGGATTCTTCTTGATTATGAAGCCAAAGAGTGAAGCAAATCTTCCCATAAAGAAGAAAGAAGATGCACCTAGAGAGGTCCAAGAGTTGTTGGAAAGCTACAAGGACATAACGGTAAATGAACTACCTAGTTCCCTACCTCCCATTAGGGATATAAGCCACCATATTGATTTGATTCCATGGGATAAATTTCCCAATAAGGCTGCATATAAGATGACACCTACTCAGAATGAGGAGATTGCAAAAAAGCTACAAGATTTGTTGGATAAGGGGCTAGTGAGAAAGAGTTTGAGCCCATGTGTTGTTCCTACTACCCTAGCACCAAGGAAGGATTTAAATTGGAGGCTTTTCACTAATTCAAGAGCCACTAATAGGATCACAATCAGATATAGGTTCCCAATGCCAAGAATGAAGGATCGTATGGATTGCCTAGCAGGGGATCCTACTTTTCCAAGATTGATTTGAAAGCGGTTGTCATCAGATAAGGATCAGAGAGGGTGATGAATGGAAGAAATTTTTTAAGACTAATGAGGGCCTCTATGAATGGTTGGTGATGCCCTTTGAGTTGTCAAATTCCCCTAGCACCTATTGATGGTGAAAATGACACAAACAACGTTAAACAAAATATTTAATACTTTATTTCTCCTGAAAAAGAAAGACAACATATAGTAGCCTAACTCCCAAGGTCCTGATAGTTGGTTCTCAACTATTTGATGTCACTCTATTGGTCCATGCAACCGTAATGTTCAAGGGTCCTTTGTTGGTAATAAGGAATGCAAGAAACACGGATTCATCAACCTATACTTAATAATGGGGGGGAGGGGGGTTAAAATAAACATAAAAAGATAGATCAAGGCATACATCAATGAAACATGAATAAAAAATTATATAATATCTAGACATATATTTTCAACAACGAATGTTCCTCCAATAGATCATGAAAACCATAATATGATGCAATTTACATAACAACCCATACTATTGAATGCATCTATGGTGCTTATTTTAACCATCACAATCACACATAATAATACTTTAAAGATTCAAAAGAAGAAACTCTCATTCGTTGCTAAAATCATAGATCAACAGACATTCAACAATTCAATCCATAGATAATTTAATGAAATAACCTTTGAAATTTGGTTCCTTCTATTGATTCTCATCAAATAAGAAACATTTATGCTTTAGCAAACCATTGGCATACAGATAGATTATGATCCATTAAACTCATCCAGTAAACTCAATTCCAACACCATATTGTGTAAAAGAAAACCTGTATTTGTATTCAACTGTAACTAAAAAAATAACAAAGTATCTTGGCAAAGCTATGAAAAATCCTATCTGCTTCTATTAGGTGTCCAATTCTATTCTTATTAGCCGACCTTTACAATATGATAACCTAAAGGTATATATAGATTCACAAAGCATGAAATCCTCTCAATCCAAAATCGAGATCCACCTTTTTAGGAACTTAAAATTTCTTAGAAACTCAGATTGGTTGATCTCCAGTTTCCACATTGATCATCTAGTAAAACATGAGAGAATAAAAGAAAAGAGAAAAGAAAGTCATGTGCCCACAAGACTGCCACTCATCCATGCATAGTTTTCTCTTAAGTGTACTCGTCATAATTGGAGAAAACCTGTTGAAGCATATCTAAATCTGGCCCATCAATCCAGTTGTCCTCGAACTTAATCCTCTTTAACTTTGTAGCAGAAAACATTTTCATGTCCCTTAACTTTGTCAATTCCCTTCTTGCAGCCCTTACTTCTTCTCTGATATCAAGTAATTTATCTAATAGCAGATCTTCTCGATCATCTCCTTTTTGTATAACCTCTTGAAGTCTACTATCCCATTTCTCTTTTAACTGATTTAAAGGAAAGCCTTCCTTAACCGATATATCAACATTAACTAGAATAGCTACAACAACTTCTAGTTCATTAAGTTGTTCATTTAAATCCTTGCTAGCATCCTGAACTTCATTCTTATGTTTGTACATAAAATCGGATCTAAACCATATTATGTTGGAGACCTTTTCCAAGAAGTCTGCATTATCTTCCTCAAGTATTAACTGCTCCAAAAGAGTGGAGTTTGGAAATTTATTTATTTCTTTTAGCTTATGGATATACCCTCTATATTCCTCCTCTTGTTCTCCCAATGCTTTAGCATGTTTATTCATTTCCTCTATTAGCTTTAAAGCTTTCTCGTGAACCTCAAAACTGCTTCCTGGCACCTCACCTACCTCCTAGTTAAGCCTGTCAGTCCATTTATCCATCATTCCAGCCTTATTCCTTACTTGCACAAAATCATCCACCTCTCTTTTACTGAGCAAAACTGGTGTCTCTATGGTGGTAACTTGTTGTGACCTTGGAGCAGAAATGTCTTTCAAAAAGGCGTGCAGCTGATCCAATTGAGCCTTGAGCTCATCCTTTCTCTATTTATCTTTTATCATCCTTGATTTGGTGGATGATGCTACAAAATCAATTAGGTTCATTTGCTGATTTCTTGTGGGTCTTCTAAAATTAATAGTGCCTAACTAGTAATCAGTTACCTGCATATCTCAAACATCCTTATCCACTATTGGTATTTTACATTCAGCAATAATCTCTCCTCCTTCAGTAAGTCTTGTGGAATGCAGAATCTTAGCCTTCTTTTTGGGTCTTTCTTTTTCAATCTCTTTCATCATGTCATCCCAATTAAGAGGTTGTGAAGGTGTTAGTGGCCTCTTTTGAAGATCAATTTGTAACCAAGTGGGACCATTTGGAGTAGTGGCCATTATAGTAGAAGAAGAGGTAGCAGTCATAGAGGATAATGGTTGTAGAATATTAACCTTAGGTTGAGAATCAACCTCATGTACATCTTGTTGTTCTTTCTGTACATTTTCTTGTGCAAGCTTTTCAACTTCTTCCTTGTCCTTCTACTCTTGTATCTTCTTTTCCTCTTGTTTCTTCTTCAATTTTTCCTCTTCCAACCTCTTCTCCTCAAGTACCTTGTTTCTTTCTTCTTCCAACACTTTGAGTCTATCTAAGGCTTCCTTCTCCTTTTGTTGCTGTTTGGCCAGCTCCTCAGCATATTTCTCCCTTTGCATGTTTTTTGTTTCCTCCTTCTTTTTATAGGCCTCTTCAACTAATTTAAATTTAGCCTAAAGGGATTCTCTCTCTCTTCGTTGCTTAGCCTTTTCCTCTTCTACCTCATGAATCTTCTGCACCATTTCTAGCTTGTCATTTTCTTCCTTGGTTTTGAGGTAATGTTCCTTTTGCTTCTGCTGCCTTATTACTTCATCGACTCTTTGCTTGGCCTCCAATTGCTATTTTTGAAGTAATGCATCAGCTTGTGCCTTAGCATCTATGGCCTTTTGTTTTTCTATTGCTTATGCATGTGCCTTAGCATCTGAAGCTTTCTTTGCTTCCTTAAACAATTCCCATTGATCCTCTTCCGTTAACACATGTTCAATTCCTTCTAAAAGCATCTCTTCTTGTTCATCCTTTTCTGATAAGGTCTCATCAGAATCTGTTTCAATATCATGGATCTCCATTTTTTCTTATTTTCCCTTCAAGGTCTCAGTTGCATCATGGAGAGTGCCCCTAGGAATCTCTCCACCTTGTTGCTCTATAGGAGGGAATTGGGAAGATGATTCCCTAGCAAATGATGTTGGAGTCACAGGTCCTATTGGAACATTTTCCTCATGTGTCTCAGGCACATCTTGAGCTGAAGCTTCAAGCTCAATCTCCTCTACATCAGGAGGGGAGAACTCTAATGGTTCTTTAGGAGGCACTTTTGATAGGGAGGTTGGAGGAATCAATCACTGATTCCTACTATAGGTCTTGCTTGCAAGACCTCCTTGGTGTCTTGCTTCATCACCTTAACCTTTAGGACCTACTTCTTGTTTAGGTTCCCCTGGTTCTCCTGGCCAACCCCACTACCATCACAATTCTACCTACCAAGTCAATCTTGGTGCAATGTTTCTAACTCTTCCTTAGCCCTTAATCCACCCTAAAGGCTATCATAATCCAAAACTAGAACTTAGCTTTGTAGGGGTGTGGATGTGTTTCTAATAGGTTCTTTCCATCCCATTAGGGCTCTGAAGAATCCACATAACTCCATCTTCTCATCGCTTCCACCAAACCCTCAATTAGGTTTTGAAAGGCTACTAGTCCTAGGAGCCCCAATTAGGTCTCCATCTCTGAGAAATCAGGCTTGTTCTTCTAAGTTTTCTAAAGAATACCCCAATATTTCTTTGAGGTTCTTAATGCATATGCCCACCTCTCAATTATTTTTGGAGTCTTAGGCCTCCACTGCCCGTACAGTACCCCAAATTGGAAATGAGCAAAAAACCTAGGTTATTGTAGGTCTTTCCTGGCTTCTCTACAGATTGTTAAGAATTCCTCTCACTAGAAGGATTGATGGAGCTTCCTCCTCCATGCTATGCCTTGGCAAGGCTCATACCTGCCATCTCCACACCGTGATTTGACAGGAAATGGACACGCCTGCAAACCAAGTGCTCTACACTTCTTGTCTTCCCTAGTCAGACACTTCTTGGCTCGCCTAGGAGAAGACTACCACAGTGATACCCTGACTACCAAAGACTCCTAATCCTACCATATTTATAGTCATGGAGTCTAGTCACAATTCCCAAAGGCCCGTACACTATGTACAGTGGGAATGTGAACTAAACCTCCATTCTTCACAGACTGCCAATTAGAATAGCAAATTGAAAGAAAACAAAACTAACTACAAAAAAAGCCTGGAAATTGAACACACTAATAGTATAATGCCACAAAAAGCTTGAAGAGAAACTACACTACATTCTACACAACCTATAGAATCCAATTCAATCCATTAAAACACTACTTCAATGCAAAAATCAGAAACTTAAAACTAGATTGCCTAATTGTGTAGTGTTTCCTCGGTGCTCCTGCACCATTCTCCCCCCTCTGCACAAACACTAAGGAATGTGAGGAGAGATCAGTGATACATCAATACCCTATTTCTTGAACTGATCTTCATCCACCCATGTAGCCTCAGACTCTAAATTATCCTCCCATTTGATGAGATGCTCCATGTACACCCTATGCCTTGTAGACTTCATCACTCTTGACTCCAAGATCCTCTCTGCTTGTAGCTTGTCTTTAGGAGGAAAGGCTATGTTAGTCACATCCTTCAAGACATCCATACTGGTCTGATCCACATCAGTGATTGGTCCTTTATATCTAATCAAATCAACTACATTGAACACTGGTGAAATGCCTAAATCTGCAGGTAGCTCCACCTTGTAAGCATTCTTCCCATACTTGGCTAACACTTTACATGGTCCCACTCTCTTCATCTACAACTTGGTTTATATCCCCTTCTGCAATCTGGATTTGTTGAGATGGACCATGACATAGTCCCCTATTGCAAATTGTAGATCCTTCCTAGATAGATCCACCTTAGCTTTTAGCTTGTGAGTAGCCTCTGTAATTGTCTTTTTCACTTGCTCTTGTATCTTCTTCATGGTCTGAGATAAATCCTCTTCATGTCCACTCCTATGCTCCATAGCTCCTAGATCCCTGAGCTCAAACACACCTCTTGGGTGCATTCCATACACTATTTCAAAAGGACTCTTCCCTATGGTCCTGTTCACACTATCATTGTATGAATACTCAGCCTGTGATATGACCAAGTCCCATGTCTGTCCATACTCCTTGGTTAGGAATCTGAGAAGGTTACCTAACACCCTATCAACCACCTCTATTTTTCCATCGGTCTGAGGATGGTAAGCTGATTCAAAAGATAAGTTGGTACCTAATCTACTCCATAGAGTCTTCCAAAAATGACTCATGAACTTCACATCCCTATCTGAGACAATGCTCAAAGGCAATCCATGGATTCTTACAATTTCCTTAAAGAAAAGGTGAGCAATATAGCTAGCATTATGGGTGGTCTTGCAGGGAATAAAGTGACTCATCTTACTGAACCTATCTACCACCACGTAGACACTATCAAACCTATCTTAGTCTTAGGGAGTCCTACAACAAAATCCATGCTAACACACTCCCATGGTCTGTTGGGAATGGGTAGAGGTTGATACAAACCTGCATTGCTAGCTCCCCCTTTGGCTTTCATACAAATTACACACTGCTCCACATACCTCCTGGCATCCCTTGGCAACTTGGGCCAATAGTACAACCTTTGCACTAGTTCCATTGTCTTGTTGATACCAAAATGACCACTAAGACTGCCATTGTGCTTCTCCTAGATGAGATTCTCTCTCATTGATCCTCTTGGAACACATAACTGATTCCCCTTGAATAATAGTCCACTCTGCAATGTATACTCTGAGTATTGACTATCAAAGTGATTTTCAAAGTCAGAACGCACCTTGTATGCCTCCAAGAAGTCTTCATCTTCCCCATAGAGATCCTTGAAACTCTCTATTCCAATGCTCTATATTTGTATCTCTTGCATTGTCAGTAATCTTCTACTTAGTGCATCTACCACCTTGTTCAATTGTCCCTTCTTGTGCTTGACGGTAAAAGTGAAAGCTTGGAGATACTCCATCCATTTTAGATGTCTATTACTCAACTTCTCTTGTGTGTTGAAGTATCTAAGTGGCTGATTGTCAGTGAACACTACAAAATCTTTAGGTAGGAGATAATGCCTCCATTTCCTAAGTGACTATACTAGAGCATAGAGTTCTAGGTCATAGGTAGAATACTTTTTCTTAGCTTCATTGATATTTTCACTAAAGAAAGCTATAGGCTTGCCTTCTTGGCTTAGAACTCCTCCTACTGCAATTCCACTGGCATCACATTCCACGGTGAACAACTTATCAAAGCTAGGTAGAAAAAGGATGGGTTGAGCTGCCACTTCTTGTTTCAGTTTCTCAAAACCCTTCTCAGCTTTTAGAGTCCACTTGAACTTAGTTTTTAGGCCACCTTTTATTGTATCAAGGACTAGTGCACATATGCCATTAAAATTCCTTATAAATTTCCTATAAAATTGAGCCAACCTATGAAAACTTCTTACCTCTATCCCTATGGTTGGTGTAGGCCAATTTAGGATAGCTTCTACCTTACTTGGATCCATTTTCAATGACCCTTGGGATACTACAAACCCCAAATACACAAGCTCTTGTTTGAAGAACTCACACTTTTCTAGGTTGATGGACAACTTCTCCTCTTGCAACCTTTTAAGTACCATCTCCACATGCTTTAGATGTTCTTATGCTATCTTGCTAAAGATGAGTATGCCATCTAGGTATACTACCACAAATATCCTTGTAAATTCTTTGAGCACTTCATTCATGAGCCTCATGAATGTGCTAGGGGCATTAGAGAGGCCAAATGGCATAACTCTCCACTCATACAACCTGTCAGTTGTCTTAAAGGATGTCTTCCACTCATCTCCATCCTTGATTCTAATTTGGTGGTATCCACTTTTGAGATCCAACTTGGTGTAGTACTGAGCTCCTCCAAGACAATCCATCAAATCCTCTATCCTAGGAATAGGAAACCTATACCTAATTGTAATCCTATTGATAGCTCTAGAATCAGTGCATAGTCTCCACTTACCACCTTTCTTTGATGCTAAGATCACTGATACTGCACATGGGTTGATGCTCTTCCGGATTAGTCCTTGGTCTAACAACTCTTGCACTTGCCTAGCTACTTCTAGGTTCTGATTAGGTGTAATCTTGTAAGCTGATTTGTTTGGCAATGAAGCTCCTAGTATGAAGTCAATCTAATGGCCAATGGCTCTCTTTGGAGGTAAGGTTTCTAGTGTTCCATCGCTGACTATGTCCTTGAACTGTTCTAACAACTTTTGGACTGCTTCCGGTATGACTATTTTTTTGGCCTCGTCTTCTTCTTTGGGTTGCACCATAACCACATATCCTTCACCTCCTTGATGTAGAGTGTTAAGGAACTCCTTGCAACTACTTAATAAGACACTAGGGGTCTTTGACTATCCTTCTTCCTCATCTGACAGTGACTGCAACTTGAATGTCTTTCCACCCTTCATGAATGAGATAGTATTTGCCTTTCCATCATAGATGGCACCTCTGTCATACTGCCATGGTCTGTCCAATAGAAGATGGCATGCATCCATGGGTAACACATCACAAATCAACTTATCCTTGTACCCCCTAATGGAGAAATCCACCATTGTTTGCTCATTGACAAGAACACTCTGCTCTTTGTTCAACCATGTCACCTTGTAAGGGTTAGTGTGGGGTACCTTCTCCAACTTCAATTTCCTCACTGCCTCCTCTGAGATTATGTTGTCAATAGACCTTGATTCCACTATCACCTTGCACACTTTCCCAAGTATTTTGCATCTCACTCTAAATAAAGCTCTTCTTTGCTTTGGCTCATCCTTGACCGGTTGTGTGATCAAAAATCTTCTAAACATCAGGTTCTCCCCCATTTCTGATTCAATGTGACTAACCTCTGGTGATTTGGTACTCATGGTGTCCTCTTGAGCATATGCCACTCTCTTCTCTACATTTGATGAAGATGCTTTCTCTGGGAACCTATAAGTTGGATGACCGACTTGACAACAGTTGTAGCACTTCATACTAGCAAAGTATGAGTTACTTCTACCCACTCCTCTCCCTTTGTTTGAACCTCCTTGAGGTTCTCTACCTCTGTTATACCCTCCTCTAGAAGGTGTCTCACTTCCATGCTCTATGAGTTTAGACTCTCCCTGACTTCTTTGTTTAGTCCCTCTACCTTGGTATCCACCTATATGTCTTCTTTGATCTCTGCCTTTACCTCTACTCTTAGAATTAGAATCTTGTTTCTTTTTTAGTTTCTCCTCCATTTTAAAAGCCATTTGATAACAACTATGGAGATTAGTAAGTGTAAAGAGACTCAACTCTTATTCTATGTTCCATTTAAGGCCATTTAGATACCTTGCCACCTTGATGCTTTCCACTTCTTGCACTCTAGACCTAAGGCTTAGTTTGTAGAACTCCTCTGTGTAGGAAGCTACATCTAGGTCTCTTTGTCTAAGGTTTTTCCTCTTCTTGTGCAATTGGATCTCATAGTCCTCAGGTAGATAGTACTCCTTCACTTTAGCCACCATAGCTTTCCAACTCCCAATGTGTTTCTTGCCTTCATTCTCTCTTTCTTCTTGCAGGAACTTCCACCAAGTCAGTGCTTGTCCCCTTAACCTCTATTTGGCTATCTTCACCTTTTGTGCCTCAGTAACTCCATCACACTCAAAGTGATTCTCCATTCCTTCTATCCATTCCATAACCAACTTTGCATCCATTCTTCCTATGAAGATGGGAATTCCTTCTAGTGCCTTGCCAGTCAAGGCCTTCAATGCTTTGAGGAAGGGTTCCTCTTTTAGTGGAGGGTCAGGGTCTAGTTCTATGTCTTCCTCAACCTAATCCTTACCCTTGTCTCTAATCATTGCTAGCTGTACTTTCATCTTGCCTGCAGCCTCTACCACCTCTTCTAGCCTTTGCTTCATCTCTTCAACAGCTTCTTCAAGTTGTTTGTTTTTCTCCTATTGCTTTGTCAGATCTCTTGCCAATTCTACATTGGTCACCATGATGGTAGAACCACTAGACTCAAGCTCTGACATACAACTTTTAATCCCAAATCATTTGTTTCTCTGATACCAATCTGATAGGGAGGTTGGAGGAATCAATCACTAATTCCTACTCTAGGTCTTGCTTGCAAGACCTCTTTGGTGTCTTACTTCATCACCTAAACCTTTAGGACCTACTTCTTGTTTAGGTTCTCCTGTCCAACCCCACTACCATCACAACTCTACCTACCAAGTCAATCCTGGTGCAATGTTTCCAACTCTTCCTTAGCCCTTAATGAACCCTAAAGGCTATCATACTCCAAAAGTAGAACTTAGCTTTGTAGGGGTGTGGAGGTGTTTCTAATAGGTTCTATCCATCCCATTAGGGATCTAAAGGATCCACCTAACTCCATCTTCTCATCGTTTTCACCAAACCCTCAATTAGGTTTTGAAAGGCTACTAGTCCTAGGAGCCCCAATTAGGTCTCCATCTCCGAGAAATCAGGCTTGTTCTTCTAAGTTTTCCAAAGAACACCCCAATCTTTCTTTGAGGTTCTTAATGCATATGCCCACCTCTCAATGATTTTTGGAGTCTTAGGCCTCCACTACCCATACAGTACCCCAAACTAGAAATGAGCAAAAAACCTAGGTTATTGTAGGTCTTTCCTGGCTTCTCTGCAAAATGTTAATAATTCCTCTCACTAGACGGATTGATGGAGCTTCCTCCTCCATGCTATGCCTTGGAAAGGCTCATACCTGCCATCTCCACACCGTGATTTGATAGGAAATGGACACCCCTGCAAACCAAATGCTCTACACTTCTTGTCTTCCCTAGTCAGACACTTCTTGGCTCGCCTAGGAGAAGACTCCCACAGTGATACCTTGACTACCAAAGACTCCTAATCCTACCATATTTACAGTCATGGAGTCTAGTCACAATTCCCAAAGGCCTGTACACTATGTACAGTGGGAATGTGAACTAAACCTCCATTCTTCACAAACTGCCAGTCATAACAGCAAATTGAAAGAAAGCAAAACTAACTACAAACAATGCTTGGAAATTGAACACACTAATAGTCTAATGCCACACAAAGCTTGAAGAGAAACTACACTACATTCTACACAACCTACACAATCCAATTCAATCCATTAAAACACTACATCAATGCAATAATCAGAAACTTTCACATTAACACAACTATTCTCTCTTGAATTTCAAAATTTCCAATACTCCCAATGCTTCCAACCTTGCTCTTAGGTCGAGGCACACCCTATATAGGTCAAAAAAAGTAGTTATGCCTCCCCTTGGTCGTGTATTTCAGTTACAATGTGGCAAAGTTGTAAAATGCACCATTTTGCAACTTTTGCCAATTTCTAGTAAACCTATGCCAATGAATTCCAAAACTCATTAAACCTTTCCGCTCCTTATCCTAATGATCACTAATAATCAAGACATGTTCTTAAGCCTCTAACTCTATCTCAATGGTCAACATGACCTTCATGGTAACATACAAAAAACAAAAATCAAAACTAGATTGCCTAATTGCCTAGTGTTTCCTAGGTGCTCCTGCACCAACTTTCCTCTTAGTTATTTTGTATCCTTTTCCTCTCTTGGGAGTTGGACCTCCAGGAGCTTTGGCTCTGAGAACAACCCATTGGATACTCCTATCTAGTATAGGTCTTGCTATATGCTTGATATCAGTTGTTTCCTCAGCATCCCAATATACTGGATCCAAACTCTTTGTGCCTATGTTTTGTGCCTCATAGGATGGATCCAACACTACCCCATCATCTGATAGTGTATCTGGAACATCAATTTTCACTCCAAATTCCACCATGATTGAAACAGGAAACCTCTCATAATTCCTTTTCCTGAGGTCATACTCATCTTGGAGATCACTCCAGAAGTCCTCCAACAAGTTGAAGTTTCTATCATAGACTGAAGCTAGCAAAGCATTCATTTTATTCTTTGGATCAAAGTGCTTCCAGGTAGTGTACAGGCCAAACTTCAAATGTATCAATTCATTACAAACCACCTTAGCTCCCACAATATGTGGGCATTTATACTCACCCAATTGCATGGGGAACTTGGGACAACCTAGTTTGTGTTTTATTCCTATCCTGGTATTGACCCCCAAAGCCTGCTAGACAAACTCCATTAGAATTATCCTGTTACTACAGCATCTTGGAAGTAAATGAGGATGACCCTCAAACCCAGCCAACCTGAAATAAGTGAACTTGGGGTATTGGATAAACCAACATCCTCATTTTGTAATAAATGCCATGGCTTCCTGGATTAACCTATACTTTGTATCTCATGTAAGTTGGTTAATGATTACATATAAGAATGCATCATTAACCCTTCTAAAATGTGATTCAGAAACATGTAGGGATAGCTGATCATAGTGATCCCATACTATCTTCTGTCCATCATCTTCTCCCAATATCCCTACTCTATTTAACCTTGGGAAGATGCCTCCCCTGGCTGCTACATAGACAACATAGGAGGTCATGAAGAAGCTTTTAGTTTCCCTTACTTTGACCAACTGATTATGTATGCTATATGAGACAATCATTGGCCAATCAAATTTTTGTTTGCCATCCAAGATTGTCTGAATAAAGGGAAACATCCATTCCTTAAAGTGAATGGCATTTGGCTTTCCAAATACCCTAGATAGAATCATTATAATGTCTGCCACTTCTTTGTAGAAATCTTCCCTCTTTGGCTGATCTGAAAGCTTTGTCAAAGACTTCTTCTATGTTCTTAGCCACTTCTTGTTTAAGTGGGCTTTATTGGTTTCCTTTTGATTGCTATATATCTCTAAGGCTTTTTCCTCATTCATTTGTCCTAGGTTATTTGGATTAGGAACACTAAACATATAATGAAACATCTGAGGAGTCAAGTCTATGATAACATTGTCCTGTGAATCTACACATTGCCTAGTGGCCAGATTATAAGCTCTAGCCACTATCATGATCAATTCTAGGAATTGAATGGATAAAGTAAATACAACAGTATGAGATAGGCCAAACTCAACTATCCTTTGAGTTCTTCATGTCACCTCTTTAGAAAATGTCTCTAAATATATCTCCCCATAGTTAAATGGACCCAAGTTTGTGTCAGTTAAGTCAGCCCAATCAGATTCCACTTTTCTAACTATGACAGTAGGACCCTTATGGTTATACCTCAAGGTATAAGGTAGTTGTTCTGGTTTAACCTTTTTAGACTTAGTTGATGCCTTTGAAGTTTTTGTATGCTAAATCCTCTTAGAAGCTTCTCCTGATATTCATGACATCCCTTAGCTTCCTGCAACAAAACCCTAAATTAGACCCTTGAATAAATATTAAAAAAAATGCCTTAAGATCTTACCCTTCTTATACATACCGGAGGCAGAACTAGGCAGAAAAAATTCTAAACAATCTCTTTTGAAAACACTGCCAGGATCAGAATCAAAACAAGCATTGAGCTTGTAGAAATAACATGGTGGGACCGGATTCGGAGTTGGGATGGTAACCGGAATCAGAATTGGAACGAACACCAATTTGGTTTCATGAAGAAATTTCAATTTTACATTTGGTTTTGGTTTCGGTTCTGCCTGAGTTACCAATATTTTGAAAGCTTGCTTCTTATTGTAAGTGGATTCGAAGACGGGATGGTAACGGAATCAGATACTTATTACAAAACATGGTTCAAGATCAAAATCGATTCTGGTTCCGATCCCACTCAAAAATAATCATGACATCATAAGTGATTTCAATAGGACGATAAATAACACCATGATCTAAGGACTAGGTCATATTAAAAGGAAAAGGGCTTAAGAATAATCCTTACAAGAACATACCCATATGACGAAAAAGAAACCATAGTAATTAGGGAATCATATTTAAAACAGGAAACACGCCAAAACCCTAATTCACAAAACCTCGACCTCAAACAACCTAGGGTATGAATTTAACCCAATTTAAATTAACCAGACGATGCATAATAGGAGTCCTAAGTAAAAAAAAATGTAATTCACCAAACCTTACAAATGAAAGAATAGTAACTAATCAATTCCATTTAAAAACTAGAGCATCACGGTACAGTCACGGCTAAACGTGAAAACGACCGTGATGAAAACAAATAAATGAGAAACTAAAACACTAGAGCAACAAAAAGAAAAAAAACAAACTAAAACAAAATAATATGAACAAAACAAACCACAGGAATTCGCAAGAAGACTGAGAATCATGAATTCCTAAGAAACAAACAAGTGAACAAAATGATACACAAACAAATGAAAGAGAAGCACAAGAAACCCTACCTCAAACGCAAATAAATAAGTTAGCCCTCTAAAGCGATTTCGTGCATGATTATCTCCTTTTCGATCAAAACACACACACAAACGCTCCACTGCAGCTCTGGTTCACCCTTAATATTTTAAGCAATGCTTTTAGAATCCAACTAATCCTTAATTAAAGATTAAAACTACAGCTTCATACGTGCCTGGAACCTATAATTAATGCCATAAAAGTGGTTGATAGGAGTCAGAACTACAGAGGGAACTAGAACATTACTATCGTGCGACTACAATAAATTCAAACAACAAAATGATGGGAGTGGAATCAGAGTGGGAATTGATTTAGAAACTTTGTCCAAGTTTCTCATATGGTTCTCGTTCCAACTCTGGTTTCACCAACAAAGAAGAAAGTGAAACAACAAGTCAAAATAAAAACACGAAGACCAAAACGAGAAAACTCAACATAAAACCTAAATCTAAAAGAACAAAACAAAAGGTAGAAGTGGAGATAGAATGAACCTTTATATTGAAACCATGAATAAATTCAGACTTAACTTCCACTCCGGTTCCAGCTCCAACAAAGAAAAACCCAAAAGACCAATGAAAAGACAAATGGGAACCGGGATTGAAATGGAATCTTTTAAAATAAGTTTCAAACCTGATTCCATTCTAGTTCTGATTCTGACATAACAACAAAAGAAAAACAAAGTGTTGGAGAAAAAAAACTCCAATTTTTTTTTAAAACAACCAAGGACACTAACATAAAGGGGGGCCCATTTTGACTAAGGCAAAAGATGGGGTGGTTATGCAAGGCATAGCAACACCTTTATATGCCTTATGAATGAGGTATTGAGACCTTTCATTGGAAAGTTTATTGTGGTTTATCTAGATGATATTCTTGTGCTTAGCAGGTCTAAAGAAGAACATTTAAAGCACCTTGGCATGATATTGAAGAGGTTACAAGAGGAGAAGCTTCTTATCAACATGGAAAAGTGTGAATTTATGAAGGGAGAACTAGTGTACCTTGGATTTGTCATCTACAAGGGATGTTTGAAGATGGATCCTTCAAAGGTGGATGCTATTCTTACTTGGCCAACACCAAAATCCATGGGAGATGTGAGAAGCTTTCATGGACTTTCAAGCTTTTCTAGAAAGTTCATCAAGAACTTTAGTCAAATTTGTGCACCCATCTTGGACACCATCAAAGAATAACAAGGGTAAGTTTTCTTCGACCAATGAGGCTGATAAAGGGTTTGAATATCTAAAAAAGACAATAGCACAACAACCTATACTTGTGCTCCTTGATTTTGATAAGGTTTTTACAATTGAATGTGATGCTAGTAACCAAGCAATAGGGGTTGTCTTGAGCCAAGAAGGCAGACCAGTTGAATTTTTCAGTGAGAGGCTGAATGAAGCAAAGTTGAAGTATTCTTCCCATGATTTGGAATTGTATGCTATGGTCCAAGCCCTCAAAAATTGGAGGAACTACTTGTTACCTAAAGAATTTGTTGTCTATACTGATAATCATGCTTTGAGTTTCTTGAATGCACAAAATAATCTCAATCATAGGCACATGAAGTGGGTATGGTATTTACAAGCCTATACACTCACAATAAATCATAAGAAGGGCCAAGCAAATAAGGTGGAAGATTCTCTCAGTAGAAGGGCACTTGTAGTGCAAGAGATCCAACTCCAAAGTATGGGGGTTGATGCATTGAAAGACATGTATCATGAAGATGTAGATTTTAAGGAGGTATAAAACGTTTGTGATCAACATTTGAATACTTTTCATGGTGAATACTCTGATTTTATATTGTAGAATAGTTTTCTCTTCAAAGGAAGCCAATTATGTGTGCCTAAATGCTCAATGTGGTAGAATATTATAAAGGAGAAACATAGTGGGAGTCTTGGAGGTCATTTTGGCCTTGATAAGACCTTAGAACAAGTGAGGAGGTACTACTATTGGCCAAGGCTGCAAGTGGATGTGATTTTTTTTTGAAGGATGCACAATCTGCCAAAGAGAAAAGGGAACTTCATCAAATGCAGGGCTCTATTAACAACTTCCCATTCCCAATAGGCCTTGGGAGAGTGTAAGTATGGATTTTGTATTGGGGCTGCCTAGAACCCAAAGAGGTTTTCATAGTGTTTATGTGGTGGTTGATAGGTTTAGTAAGATGGATCATTTTCTTCCTTGTAAATGCACCAATGATGCATCTAGTATAGCAGGTCTCTTCTTGAAGGAGGTTGTTAGAATACATGGCTTTCCCTTAAGCATTGTTTCTGACAGGGATTATAAGTTCACAGGTCACTTTTGGAGGACCTTGTGGAAGAAACTTGGATCAAACCTATCCTTTAGCTCTGCATACCATCCACAAACTGATGGAAAAACTGAAGTGGTGAATAGATCATTGGGAAATCTCTTGAGATGTCTTACCAAGGAGCATGGACAAGCTTGGGATCTGATTTTACCTGAGGCTGAATTTGCATACAATGACTCCATGAATAGGAGCATTGGTAGGAGCCCTTTTGAAGTAGTCTATGGCATGCAACCTAGAGGGGTCTATGAGTTAAGAGATCTACAAGGAGTTGAAAGGATAAGTGCTCAAGGAGAGGACTTTGTTGTTACAATTAGGGATATCCATCAACAAGTGAAGGAAACTCTACGAAAGAATATTGAGAAGTACAAAGAAAGAGAATATTTGAAGAAGAGGGATGTTCAATAAAAGGTTGGAGATTTGGTGATGGCTCACTTGAAGAAGGAGAGACTTCCAAAGGGAAAGTATAATAAACACATGAAGATGGAGCCTTGGGTCTAAGGTTTGTGGAAATCAAGGAGAGTGTGGATTTGTTTCCAACTTTTGAGCATATTGGGGTCAGAATATACATGTCTTAGTTGGTGGCATGGTCTGGGAGGTTGTGCAAGTGGGACTTGGAATAAACCCTCTTGACTTGGCATGAAATTGAGGGTTTTGGAGTTTTCTATGTTGGAGGTGTCAACCCCAGGTGTTGATTGTGGTTTTAGAGGTTTGAGGGCATAGGAAATGTTTCCCCAAGGTTTTATGGGTCTGTGTTAAGTTTAAAGGTATGTTGTTTTGTAAATTTGGCCTAATGCATGGCCTAGGACAATGTTGAGGGTCTAATTTCAAGGGATTGGTCCAAAATACTTGTATCTGGTTAAGAGATATGGTGTATAACTCTGAAATGGGTATCTGAATCCACCTTTTGATTGTCAAGTGTTTTGGAAAGCATGGTAGTTAAAGGCCAAAAGCTAAGTTTGCACTACTGGTAGGTTACATGGGTGAAAGTGAGAAGTTAGACTCCCAATTGTTGTAAAGATTTGAGGATTTTTTGGATAACTCTATTAGGCCATTTTAATCTTGTTAGATGCCTCTCAAATGCAATTTTTCACTTTGAATGAGTTTGAGCCCCCTCTCTGAATCGCCCTTCTATTCCCATCTCATTATCCTCTCTTATTTCACCTTATGTTCCATTATCCCCTCTTGGTCTTTATATCAACATGATACCTGAGATAATGTTTCATTTGCAGATTTATACAAGAGATAGCCCTGGTGATTTTGGTGGCACAATGGACCATGGAGTTTATGTAGCAATAGCTAGTTTTGATCCATTGAGAGAGGTATGGAATAGATTAGTCGATTTGACATTATACTTTCTCTTTTATGGTCTATTATAGAAAATTTTCACAATAATTTTATGTAGTTTAATTTCTATCTTCATGGTTGCTACAGGTAGTTGTCACTCCAGATCATGGAAATGGTGATGCTTTAAATGTGCATGATGACTAAATGTATGCGGTAAGTGATTATATATTTTGTTATATGTCATTCCACAATTCAATTTCTATGTTTTAACATCTTTAATTTTTATTGTATTAGTTGAAGGTCCAGAGTGAAGAGAGGAGGAGTAGCGATCGTGTTCGAAAGACAAGAGAAGCAACAGTCACTCCATCCAACTGAATTTTGAAGGCAACACGGGATCTATTTCCTTCCCCTAGAGGGAAATGACTATGTATTAGTGTTGTTTGTTGTATGCCTATGTGGCATTTTGGAACATATGACTATCGATATATGCATGACATTTTATGTCCTTATGGCTCCTTTGTACTAAGACTATATGGATTTTTTGGATATATTGTATATACTTTTATTAATATATATCATTGTATAGCCTTTTGAATTTTTGATTAAAGAAACTCGTATTTTGCTACTGCCATTCTTGAATGATGTTATCATGCATATCATGTAAGCTGCATGCTTGAATGTTGTAGGCATGGATTTTGTTTACATATAATGCTTAATTAATTACTATCGAATTCTCAATAAGCCCCATCTAAAGTGTATTGTGTAAATAAGCTTCATTCGTGGTGGTTTCTATCCTTTGGAATGATTCAATTACTTGTTCCTCACTTATTCACATGTATAATTCACCTATATTGTGTGTATTTGAATGTATGCTTCATGCTTACAATGCATAGCAGCAAAAATATTTTGGGGAAAATTTTGACAAACCAAAAGTATAATAGTCTATGAAAAACTAGGAAAAATTGTACAACAAGAGATACAAACTTTTTTTTTTAAATTGAAAGGTATTTCCATAGAATATAGAGATATAAAGAGCAAATAAAATAAATATTTTAACTAATGAATTGTGAAAAATGGATTTTTGTAGTTTATATTCATATCGTTGATTACATTGCATTGCAAATCTTTCAAAGTCAAAGCATTACTTTACTTTGTATAACTGATAAGTAGATGCTGATAGATGACAAAATTTCAATTACAATATAGTTTGTACAAAGTCAACCTAAGTAGTTATGCAATTTCTTCACATTGCATAACTAATAACTAGGAGTAGTTGCCAATTGCATTTTCTTATCATGGCATTCTTTGAGACCAAATTTCTTTGAGGTATTTTTTCAAATAGTTCCCTACCTTGTCTATGTTACCACATATTTCATACATGTCTACCAAAGCATCTTGTCAAACAGTTCACTACCTTGTTGCTATGGCTAAAATCCTAAAACAAGTGATTTCGAACAAGCTATGGATGCTTCAAAAAAATATATCAAAAGCATAATAGTAAGCAATAACATAGATAAGGCAGTGAACTGTTTGAAAAAATGCATCAAATAAATGTGGTGATGGAATGTCATGACAAGCCATAGACAAGGCAGTGAACTAGTTCAAAAGATGCCTCAAATAAATGTGGTCTCATGGTGATGGAATTCCATGACAATCAAATTGCTTTTGATTTTCATGGCATTCCATTGCCATGAGACCTCATTTTTTTGAGGCATTTTTTCAAATAGTTCACTTCCTTTTCTATGCTACCACATTTTTCATACATGTCTATCAAAGAATTATATCAAACAATTAATTTCCTTGCTTCTATGGATAAAACCCTAAATCATTGATCTAGTAGCGGAGGTCCTGCAATTTCACTAAACACAATTCCAATCATTAATCATCAGGGATAACTTTAGTGGCAAATCTTCACCAATTGGCAAATATTTGAAATCGGGACCTCCAAAAATGGCGAATAATACAGGTTAGAAAGGATGCCGAATCGCTAGGTTTTTCCAATTTGTAAAAATTGTCTCAATTAAATCGCCAATGTATTATTTTTTAAATGACACATCGTCAAATCTGATTCGCCAGTAGTTTATACTATAATTACAAATATTACTTATATTCACCAGTAATTTTATATTCTTACAATGAATTTTTATGGTATATTCACCACCAATAATAATTTACTATTTCATTTTAGGGATATTTTAGCCTTTAATAGTTTTATTATTTATTGTCATCGATTAGCTTTTTAATTGATTGGCTGCAAGTGAATTTCGTGACTTTATTTGCACATGCCTTTTAAAAAGGTTGTTGAGGCCCAAAATTTGTTTTGGGCCACACGATTAGATTTGATCATTTGGCCCAAAACAAATTTCAGGACTCAACAACCTTTTTAAAAGGCACATGCATATAAAGTCATAGAATTCACTAAGTCATGAAATCCACTAAGTGTATATTAAATCATTTTATCAGTGAGACATCCCTAACTGTCCCACCAATGATGTTCACTCACGCCGATAAGGCTTCCATACTCCACCTGGGGTCCACCAAGGCACAGGTACACCACTTGTGTAATTTCGGAGAATCATGAAGGGAATCTACAATATTCACACGAAGCTCCCGAAAAGACATCTGATCAAAGCTCTGTATCATTGTATCGGTAGGACATCCCTAAGTGTCCCACCGATGATGTTCACTCATGCCGATATTCGCTCACGTAATGAACTTGAAGTCGTTCAATTTTCAAGTGAGATTTTATATTCTTACAATGAATATCCGGACCCCGCGAGGGGGCATTGCCCCCTCAACCCCCACAATGGGCGCTGCCCCTTGACCCCGCCGGTGGCTGTTGCTCCCAGGCCCCTACTACAATATTAAAAAAAATATGGGGGAACTGTGCCGACCAAGTATGCAAATTTTTAAAGGAGAGATTTTCCATTTTAATGAATCATTTTAGTGATTATTCACTAGGATTCGCCAATGTGATTTTTTTTTTTTTACCAATTATCCATTAAGATTCGCTAGGATTTTACAAATTTTTGAATAATGTGCATAAGATTCGCCAAGGAAAATTAATAATTTTTTCCAATAAAAGGAAAGATTCACTAGGATTTTACACCTTTGCTAAGGGGGGGGTTTCTTAAATTTATCCTTGTTAATCACAATTCTCACAACTATGGATTGTCATGACATTCCATCACCATGAGACCATGTTTCTTTGAGGAATTTTTTCAAACAATTCATTTCCTTGTTTATGATACCACATTTCTCGTACATGTTTACCAAAGCATTTTATCAAATAGTTCATTGCCTTGTTGCTATGGCTAAAAGCCTAAAATGAGTGGGTTTATTGAAAATCCTATTCCCACAACTCATAACACCTTTTCAATGCATCAAACATGCTTAAAAGTCCCTCACAAACTGCTGCCCCAAAGGATTTCAACCATTTCCACTCTTAAACCACTAAATTTCACAAAAACTCATCAAATTGCCAACTAGGGCATCACACCAAACCACTCAACTCACCTCCCTTGCTCCAGAAACCATGCACATATGTTCCCTACCCCATATTATTCCATTCCACTAAGTTATAGAAGGATACAATGGGTGGAATGGCTATAAAGTCATTTTTACACACTCAACTACTTGCATTTGACAACTTTTTTCCCAAGAAAAAAATCGCCACCACGAGAAAAGGCCTCCGAGAGAGGTCATTGTAGAGGGTCCCAACATGATCCCATAGGATCATACGAGAAATTTCTAAGCATATCAATGTCTGAATACGAGCATGCTGAAGTTCGTAGCTATTTTGCACTTTGGACCCTTAAGAGATCGATCTGGTTGAACATAGATCAGAGTGATTTCATGTGTTTGGGTGCAAAAGAGGACCATGCCTAGCGTAAATGTACCCACCCAGATGTGTTGGAACAATATTTTTGGTCACACGAGCTGCAGAACAAAAGTTGCACCACTTTACAATTTTAAACTACTTGCATTTGACAACTTTTTCCCCAAGTGAAAATTCGCCACCATAGGAAAATGCCTCTGAAATAGAAAAAACCGAGAGAGTTTATTGTAGATGGGCCCAACATGATCTCATAGGATTAGACAAGAATTTTCTAAGCATCATGGTGTCCAAGTAATAGTATGCTGAAATTCGCAGCCATTTTACACTTTGGACCCTTAAGGGATCGATTTGGTTGAATGTAACTCAGAGTGATTCTACATGTTTGGATGTGAAAGAGGACCATGCCTTGCATAAAAATACATATTCAGATGCATTGGAATAGTTCATCTGGTCACATGAGCTACAGAATGAAAGTTGCACCACTTAGCAACTTTCAACTACTTGCATTTGACAACGTCTTCCCCAAGTGAAAATTCGCCACGACAGGAAAATACTTCTGAGATAGAAAAAATTGAGAGAGGTTAAATTGTAGATGGGACCAACATGATCCCATAGGCTTAGATGATAATTTTCTAAGCATCATGGTGTCTGAATAATAGCATGTTGAAGTTCACAGCTATTTTGCACTTTGGACCTTTAAGAGATCGATCTGGTTGAACGTAGCTCGGAGCGATTTCACATGTTTGAGTGCAAAAGAGGACCATGACTAGTGTAAGCGTACCCACTTGGATACGTTGGAACAATCCATTTGGTCACACGAGCTGCAAAACGAAATTTGCACCAACTTACAACTTTCAACTACTTGCATTTGACAACTTTTTCCCCAAGTGAAAATTTTCCACCACAGGAAAATGCCTCTGAGATAGTGAAAATCGAGAGAGGTTATTGTATATGAGCCCAATGTGATCTCGGAGGAACACAAAAGAAGTTTCTAATCATCATGGTGTCTAAGTAATAGCATACTGAAGTTCACAACCATTTTTCACTTTGGACCCTCAAGGGATCGATCTGGTTGAAAGTAGCTCGAATTGATTCTGCATGTTTAGGTGTGAAAGAAGACCATGCCTAGCGTAAAAATACCTAGTCGGACATGTTGGAATAGTTCATTTGGTCACACGAGCTATAAAACAAAAGTTACACCACTTTGCAAATTTCAACTACTTGCATTTGACAACTTTTTCTCCAAGTGAAAATTCACCACCACAGGAAAATGCCTCCAAGATAGAAAAACCGAGAGAGGTTATTATAGAGAGGCCCAGTATGATCCCATAGGCTCAGATGGGAATTTTCTAAGCATCACGGTGTCTAAGTAATAGCATGCTGAAGTTTACTGTCATTTTGCACTTTGGAACCTTAAGGGATCGATCCGGTTGAACGTAGCTCAAAGCGATTTCGCTTGTTTGGGTGTGAAAGAGGACCATGCCTAGCATAAACGTACCCACCCAGATACGTTGGAACAATCTGTTTGGTCAAATGAGCTACAAAACGAAAGTTACACCACTTTACAACTTTCAACTACTTGCATTTGACAACTTTTTCCCCAAGTGAAAATTCACCACCACAGAGAAATTCCTCCGAGATAGCAAAAATCGAGAGATTTTATTGTAGATGGGCCCAAATTCATCTTGTAGGATTAGACAAAAATGTTCTAAGCATCACGGTATCTGAGTAATAGCATGTTGAAGTTTGCAACCATTTTGCAGCTTGGACCCTTAAGGGATCGATCCGGTTGAACGTAGCTTGAAGCAATTTTGTGTGTTTGGGTGTGAAAGAGGACCATGCCTAGCATAAAAATACATATTCGTACGTGTTGAATAGTTTGTTTGGTCACACAAGCTGCAGAACAAAAGTTGCACCACTTTGTAACTTTCAACTACTTGCATTTGAAAACTTTTTCCCCAAGTGAAAATTCGCCACCACAGGAAAATGCCTTCAAGATTGAAAAAACTGAGAGAGGTTATTGTAGAGGGGTCCAACATGATCCCATAGGTTTAGACGAGAAGTTTCTAAGCATCACAATGCTAGAATACTAGCATGTTGAAGTTTGCAGTCATTTTGCACTTTGGACCCTTAAGGGATCTATCCGGTTGAATGTAGCTCAGAACAATTTCATGTGTTTGGGTGCAAAAGAGGACCATGCCTAGTGTAAACGTACCCACCTAGATGCGTTGGAACAATCCATTTGGTCACATGAGCTATAAAATGAAAGTTGCACCATTGTACAACTTTCAACTATTTGCATTTGACAACTTTTTCCCAAGTGAAAATTCGCCACCACAAGAAAATACCTCTGAGATAGAAAAAACCGAGAGAGGTTATTGTAGAGGGGCCCAACATGATCTTGTAGGTTTAGACATATATTTCATAATCACCACGGTTTACGAGTAATTCCCTATCAAATATTTATGCCCTTTTGCACTTTGGACCATTAAGGGATTGAGTCGGTTGAACATATCACAGAGTGATTGTGCTCTCTTTTCGATGGAATTAGGTGGGCAGAAGACTTAACTCTATTTTAGTTTTAGTTTGGTTGGATTTCAAGTGATTTTTTGCATTTTAGAAGCCAATTATTGAGGGTCGGTCTATATACCCTGTTTTAAGGGTTTTGAGTGCATTAAAATGTCGTATTAAGCCTTCCACCCACTGTATGCTTTTTTAACTCAATGGAAAGGCTTAGTTAGGGATATAAAAC
Organism: Sequoiadendron giganteum; assembly: GCA_007115665.2. NCBI lineage: Eukaryota > Viridiplantae > Streptophyta > Pinopsida > Cupressales > Cupressaceae > Sequoiadendron > Sequoiadendron giganteum. Next base: position 489,176,692 of record CM021106.1, read on the forward strand.
ATGTGTGCAAAGTTTTGTGTGCAAGGGAGGTGAATAGAGGGTTTTTAGGTGATGTCGTAGATGTCAAATGGTGCATTTTTAGTGGAAAATGGTGGTTTAGTGCTAGGGTTTGAAGAAATATTTGGGGGTAGCGATATCTCTTGAACTTTTAAGCTTGTCCAAACTTTTTTGAAGGTGTTTCAGGCTTTGGTTGGTTGTGGGAAATGGTTTTTCAATAAACCCTTGCCTACACCTCACCCTCAATATTTGATTATCTAATGGTGAATAGGTTGGTCAATAGGTTGTTGTGAGTATTTTGAGCATCCTTTGCCTTGAATAAGGTCAATTAAGACAATTGGGTATGTTTTAGGATGATTTTTGGTTCTACTGATAAAAAATGTGAAAATTTCAATCTTGCACTAGAAGTTGTCTTTGTAGCCTTTGAAGGCCTATTTGTGTATTTGTATATGAGTGTGCAAGAATGGAGTTTTTTTTATGTAATAAGGTTGTTTCCAAGCCATTTTTTTGGGTTTAGAGGTCATTATTTGTATTCATTAGGCTGAGAATTTAGTTGGTATTTAGTTAGTTGAGCAACCTATTACTAGTCCTACCTTGTAGAGTTACCTTTTGGCTTGTTGTGACTTTACCTTTTGTCATCAATAAGGGAGCATTTGATACTTTGTAGGGGCATCCATTTGTTGTCCAAATTTAGTGGTTTGGGCTTGGTATAGGCTTGTATGTGGTTTTGTCTTGACTGTCCTACCGAACAGTGCTACAAGGGTTAAGGGTAAAAGAGGCCTAAAGGCTAGAGTGATGAGAAAATGGAATTCCTTAGGGCAAGTTACGGTGTTATGTCTTGGAGTGGTTAGGAGAAACATGTTATGGGGTAAGAAATCTTGTCTAAACATCTGTCTCAGTCTGATTGGCCAAAATCCCATGTCAAGTGGAAAGGTTATCCTATTGTGAGTTTAGTGAATTGATGTCCAAGTGGGCATATTTGAGAGAAGTTGTGTCATCTCTCCTATTTGGTTGATCCACTCTGCATCATGGCTCTTGTTTGGAACAACCTCATTAGGTCCCCTTGTGGTGTTGTAGATTGGTCCATAGTAGTTGTTTTGTTGAATGTCATACCCTGAGGTCTTGGGGGTTTGAAGAGGCTTGCATAAGGGGTATGAAACATGTATCAATTGTCTGGTTCTTGCCTCCAACCAGTTTTATTGTTGAATTTCCTAGTTGACATGGCTACAAGGAAGTTAAGGCCTAATGTTGTTTTGAAGAGTCCATGGTTGGGAAGTTGAGGTACCCTGTTGAGTCAAGTGAATGTTGATGTCTTAGTGGGCATATTTGAGAGAAGTTTTTTCAAATCACATCTTTGTTGATCCACTCTACATCAGGAGGTGCGCATACCAATTTTTGGTGATGCTCTAGGTGGCATTTGGGGTGTTTTTACATGAAAAAGTGAGGTTCAACAACATTGTTTTCAAGTTTTTAGCAATTTGCTCCAAAGGAGTCTTAGGTGGAATTGAGGTATGTTAGAGATGACCTAGGTTGCATCAATTTCTATGAGTCATATGTTGCCCCTACCTTGTCAACCCTATGGAGTTGGCAAACCAGTGAGCTCACTAGCTTGCTAATTCGGTAGGATTGACAAAAGGCGAGTTTTGAGGAATTCAATGAATCTACCTTGGGGATTGTGCAAAGTTGATTTAATTATCATTTCTTGGATGTTGATAGCCACTATAGGGTCCTTGTTGATTTTGATTCTATTTTACAAGGTTGAGTTAATTGAAAGTTGATGTCTTTCTTGGCATATTTGAGAGAAGTTGTGTCAATTTGTGTCTTGGGTTACCACCACCTCTGCATCAGTAGGGGCAATAAAATATGCCTTTCTACAATTATCTTAGACATTAATTCATTCTTACTCATAAATCCACATGTTTTTCCTTGAAGAGAACTTTAAATGTAAACCATGAAGCATTACAACTAATTTTAAATGTAATATACACATTTAATTGAGGCATATATTAAGGAATATACACATTTTCATGTATTATTTTCTCATAATTTTTGTATATAAAAAAATACACTAAGTCAATGACAAATATTAAAATAGTGATGGAAGAACATCTTGAAAATATTCCCATTTTTCAATACTTGTATCAATACATGTAGGGAAATAATCCTCCCATTTGCAACACAGATCATGAAATATATTAGACTTGAGAAGAAACAAAAGGAGTTGTTGCCCAGTTTCGTTTCTCCATTCCACCTCAGTTGGCCTAGTTATTTGCATTCCAAAATGGTTCAAAACATGTACATCCCTTGCTCCCTATGAAACACATGGGTAGTAGTATCTTTGTGGTTGTGTAGTATCATAGGAATTTGGTCCACAAAAAACCTGCAAAAGCCTCTCAATCTTAGACATAGACTCACGTAAAAATCATTAAAAGAGCAATAACTAAATAATGTCAGTCATACAGCTGACGAGACCTACTATCACCTTCATGCATGCTAGATAAGGAGGTCGATTGAAGGTCCTGCAATGGTGATGTGCCCCTTCTCTACTTTATCATCTCTCGATGATCCTACGTATAAATTTCAAATATATCACTGAGAGGCTTAACATAAAACATGTAGCATATAATAATCTGATAAATCTACGAGATGGAAAAGAAAGAGAAGATTGACAACAAAAAAATGCACCAGCAACCGATGTTTCTCATACCACTGAACACTTGCACCACCAACTGATGTTCTTTTCTTATATACTTTGACAAACTTCAGTATTACCTATAGTCACAATTAGAAAAGGATCAATGATAGTCGTAAATGCATATGACATCAAACACTAATGGTGCAAAATCCTGATTGCAAGGTGTTGGTCCAAAAGAGTGATCAATAAAATGACTTTACAAATTCAATGTGCATACTTACAAATCAATCCAGGGAACCATTTGGGTCTTCTCTACTCTTTATTGTGTCAATTATTGCCTTGTGGTAAGATTCATGCACTTTCCACAAGTTCTTGTTCATAGGTATGACCTTATATTTGATTAAATGGACATTGGTGGTGATGACAAGGTTCGAGTAGTGAAGAATTATCTGATGTGTATCGAAGTCCTGAAACAACCAAACTGCAACATTCTTAATTGGATACCTTTGAAGCCATGTTTGAGTAGCAACCATCAAACCTGTAGGATATTCTATGTTTTCTCCATCTATAACTGGGGACTCCAATTTATTTTTGGCATCGATACAATGTCACAGGTAATAATATGTACCCTCTTCATTGTCTTCAACTACAATCACCACATAAACGTTCCCTGCATTAATATGTTAATCTTATTCGATGTGTTTACTGAGAAACATAATAAAACTTGTAAGTAAGATATATTAATTGGTTCTAGTAGGTTCGATACATGATCAAAGTCAATGGATGATTGCATCTTCATGATTTGTAGAGCTGTCAAGAGTTGATAAGTGTCAAGTGGGGTTATATTTCTTATAGACCATTCGTCAACCCACTTTGTTAACACGCAATCATTCCATGATTGAAGTGTACATGCATAACAAAATAATGCCATCTTACTTGTATGGATAGTCCATGTACCTACATTGGAGCTTCTAAAAGAGTGTAGCTCGCTCGATCCTATTAGTGTACAACAATCCTCATATTTTGCAATGTTAGTATCATCTACTAAATGAAGAAATCTACAAACTAAAGTATTACCTTCACTACCTGGACCCATTTCACCATTGCACCACTGGATAATTGATCTTGCATTTGTCAACTTTACACTATTTGTGTACTTTAACTCTTCTTGTGCTAGGGCTCTTTTGATACATGCACCTGCTCCATCATGCTTGACCTCTGAGAAGTTCCACATATGTTGAACAACACTAATCCTATGCATCCTGCTCAACCAATAAAACATTATGGCATTCTTAAATTGTGATGGACAATTATCTAACCATATGATATGCTGACTAAATGATATGCCCCTGCTAGCCAGATCAGCATAGAACATATGAAATAAACCTTGCACAAACTCTGTAGAATGTGTGCGATCATCACTGATGTAAAAGTGATACTCCCTCAATACTTTCCTATTTTCCTCTGTACTATCATTTTCATGAATGAATTCTATATGCAAAAATATAGAAACCTTCATGGAGTTGTAGTACTATGATTGCACCTCATTTTGTGGTTGTAGTGTGTAGTTATTAGCAAAGTCAACAACTGAAACGATATGACGAAGTGGAAATGTGTCCTTGCATAACTTGAACTGTGAGTCCAACCATTGTGCTATGTGTATATACCTTTCATACTCATAGACCACTTGATCATGTAAAATTCCCATAAACTAATACATTGGAATCTTATCACTGACCAATTCACACTTCTTTGCTTCTTTCCCATCTTTTAAACTATATGCCATTGTCTTATATTTGCCAAATTCCATAGTTTTGTCTCCAATTGTGTGTGTACTAGCCATGTGTTGGAAAATTGGAAAATGTGCATGAAACCACAATGATCCAATGTGCCATCCAAACATTATTTTTGGTAAAAAAATTGACCATCCTCTCTTTCATATAAAATGGAAGACAAAAATTTCCTTGACAATTTAGGTGGAGGCATTATGTTACATTCCTGCAAAACATTGTCAATATGCATATCTACACATATACGTCGATAAACATCATAATGGTTAGAAAAATCAATATGAACCCTACAACAACAAGTAGTGTGTGTGTGATTTATTTTGACACAAAAAGGCTTTAGCATTTCAAAATACCTCTGACATATTTTAATTTCAAGAAAATTTTGTACAAAATCAGCAAAAAATTGGGTTTGAGTGGTATCCAAATAATGCATTGCATGTGACTCATGGTTTTTACTACCAATTATCCTTCTTAAAACATCTCTTTGATTAGGAGAGGTCCTTGTGTTATCCTTCCAATAATTCACAATTAAAGATCTCAAGCCTTGAGCAATTCTTGTGCCTTTCCATGGCACTCTACTCGATAATGCCCATAACTCATTGCTATTTGGATCCTCCACTCTTTCACACCTTCCTTTGGCTATCATTAGAGATGATCTACTTATTTTAAAAGACTTACTTGCCTTTGTAAGGTTCACCTTGTTCCTTGTTTGATTGCTTAACAGTGTTGTTTTCATCGCGCATCATGTGGCACAACTATCCTTCGTGTGTGAGATGGAACCCACGCTCTCGTATGCACTCATCAAGTTATTTAAAATGGAATTTTCACTTGATTCATTCAAAACTCTTAGCCCAAGAGCCTTCATGGTGGGCCTAAATTTGAGTTTCCTCATTATTTCAACAAATAGTTGGCATCTTTCACCCTCACTTAGCTTCACAAAAAACAAACTCCATATCCTTTGTGTATATCTTTGACATGTACGTTTTGGAATCTTATTAGGCATCCATTTCAAAAAATTGGAATAAATATCAATAAAAAATGTAGGTTTTCTATACAAAACTCTAGGAGGAGTTCTCAAATGTAAATTTGTATCAATATTGGGAAGGTCAACAACATCGGGGATAGATCGTGTACCTTCAATTGGAGGTGAAATTGATGACATACCTTGAGATTGACATGTAAATGATGTTTTACCTCCAACTTGAGATGTCATTTGTGGAATGCCTTAAAATAGAGATGTGTTTGTTGATGTACTTTCAAAATGCAATGTTGTTGATGGTGTGTCTTCAATTGGAGATGTGATTTCTGATGTACCCGGAAAACCACATGTTGTTGCCAATGTGTCTTCAACTGCAGATGTGAATTGAGCTTCACCTATGGTTGATGATGTGCCCCCAGCTTCGGTATCCATTCCTATCCTTCCACAAACTTTCCTCATTCGTGCCCTTTGTTTTTCAAATTTGACATCTCTCTTAGATTGCACGAGAATTTTTAATTGTATGGGCTGCAATTCCTTTGCTTCACGAGCTACATTTTTTGATTCTCTTCTCCTTGCATTTTTAACTGCACGTTCTTCTGGTGTTATAGGCTTCAGTCGTTTCCTCGACATGACCTTGAATGCTACATATTCACAAACACACATAGAAAAAAATTAAGTAATGCATTTTACGAAAATATTGATATCGTTGATTACATTGCATTAAATATGAAACACACCAAAGCATTTTATGAAAGAAGGCATCGAGTTGTTTTGAATTATCAAACATGTCTATGCTACACAATATTTTTCATACATGATGGAGTTAGATTTATGTAGGGTTATATATTAGATTAGGGATTTTGACTGTGTTTGAAGAGTTGGCAAAGTAGCTAGAGGCTGATGCAGTACATGTAGGGATCCACAATTAACTTGTTCAAAGATTTAGAGGAAGGCTCTTAATAGACTTACACACAACTTGATCACTTAACTTACCAAGAAACACCATGTTTTATGCAAAGAGGGGTGGAAACCATTCAATACACTAAATCAATGAGAATCAACCAAATTTCAAAGCAAAATCAAATGTTCAACTAAAAATCCCAACTTCTACCAAGCTTTCCCTTATAGCATAGGTAACTCGGGTAAAGGGCCTTTTCACCAAGATTTTCCAAAACACTTGGAAAAATTAGGGATGATTAAGATACCCATTTGCAAGTTACAAAACATAGATAAACCCCAACATCCACTCCTTTTGACCAACATTGACTTCCAATAGACCCACCTTGGAAAAGGCTATTCAATTGGCCTAATTTACAAAGAGAGTACCTTTTAAACACTACATCTTCACTCAGAATCCTCAAAAAATAGTATTTTATGTGTCAAAACCTCCAATTTCCTGATTTGTTTCTAGGTCCAAGACCTCTAGACCCCTAATACACCAAACCCTCAATTTCAAGCAAAATACTTGGGGTTTTAATGAAACTCCTATCTCCCGGACCTTCCAGACCCATAAAAAGCACCAAACACACTTACCAGACCCTTCACATGGTGAATAATACATTACATGGACAATCCTTCTCACATTTTGTCAAAACACCACTCGAAGCACTAATTTTCACCATGAAAAGACCCTACTACAGTCCTAGAACATCATCCCAAACACCCAACCTTGACCCCAAAACATTCTAAATAGGTTAGGCATGTATTTTAAAAGTTAGAGGACTCATTCCACAAGTTACAGTAGGCAAAAAAAGTGTAATAGGTTGAATTACATAATGAAACCCTTCAATCCAAGAACACTGTGAAAGTAGGTAGCAACAGTAAAAACAATATAACTTTCGCTATACAAAGAGTTAGAATCTCTAAATAGGTTAAAATGAAAGCGAATTCATTAATCTAAAACATCCAACCAATTTCATATCATCTTAGAGTCCGTACAGGTCATAAAACAACAAGAAAAGTGAGAGAAACCAGTAAATTTCTAGAAAATGATGTTCTTCTTGATAAAAAATGAGGTACAAATCAACCAACAACCTCTCCTTCGTGGAATTGAAGGTTATTATATATATTTTTATTTCATTCCAACTCCCTCCAACTCTGCAACTTTTGCATCTTTTAGCAACTTTTCTTACCACATTTAGTCAAATTGCAAGCTATGACACAATTGAACTCCCTTAGCTCCAAATACATTATAAAATGGTCTAATTAACCTTACTGGACACAATATACTCAACATTAACTAAAATCCTAGCATTTGACCATGCTCAATAAAGATGACATTTTTCACAAAATTGATATTACAAGGTGCTCCTGCGCCAGAGGCCTGGAACGTTGATTTTGAATAAACCCTCCTTGTTTCAAGAATAGAAAGGCCTAAAGTAAGGGTTTAGTGTTTAGATGCATTAGAGAGAGATCCAGTGACTAAGATATGATAAGATATGAACAATTTTCTCTATTGTAAATTCTACAAGGAAGTGAATGTGAATTGGTCGGTTCAACATTGAATTGAGGTTTTTGAGATTGGAGATTGTTTGAAACTGATCTAATTATGATTGTTGAAGGTTTTGTCTCCCTACTCTACATCACAAACCTAGGGTATAAGTTGTTTCCACCTAAATGAAAACTAGAGAATTTTGTGTTTATTGTTCTTGAAACCAATTTTTTTTTTGTCAACGAATTCATGAAGAATATGAATTCAAAGAAGGGTTTGTGATGTTATATCTTATAATTATTCACTATTTCTTTGGAAATGAGGTAACTTAGAAAGACAATAAGCATTCTCAATTGCAAAAAAAATCCCATTTTTTTTATTTATTAGAAAGGTAAATGGTATGAATGAATGGAAACTTGCATTAACAACTATGTCAACTCACTTGAATTTATCTAAGCACATGTGATGAAGGTGAATTTTTTATGGAATAAAAAAATTACTGGACACTTGCATTAACATTGATGAAAGCTATTAGGTTTTCCAAATTAGTTGAAAATAAAATGAAATAGAGTGAATTCCACTAGCCATGCTGGAAATGGACTACTATAAGCAATGCAAATAGAATTCATAAGTAAATTTATGTTAAGTAAATGTACTTGTTTTTCATTTTTTTTCTTCAAACTCATGAAAATTGAAGTTTTTTATGCAAATCCCATCTAAATCATTGTTGAATTATATGCCCAATTGTTATGATTAATAAAATAATTAAAGAAATTTAGTTTATATTGTCAAAAACAAACAAATATACTAAATATAAACATTTCAATATTACCAAAATGAATATAGTACCTCAAATAATGTAAAAAGATGTCGAAACTTCAAAATGTCTTCTTCTACGTTGTCTACCATGCAGATTGGTGGTAAAAAGGTGATGGATCAAACATAGATTGGTACAATATGAAGTCAACTACATAAAAAAAGGCGTTTCTGACTTGGATAAAGTGTTGAACCAGACAAATATAGGAGAATGTGGGCCTGAATCATGGGGTCAACCCATATTTTACCGTTTCAAGGTAAAACACATTTGGCACTCTCCATATTTAGCAAGCACCAAATATGTTGTTTTGAAAAGGAGAGACCTGAGAGAGAGGGAGAGAGACAAAGTGGGAGAGAGACAGAGGGAGTGAGATAGAGAGGGAGTGGGAGAGAGAGAGAGGGGGGGAGGGAGAGGGGGTGGGAAGAAGAAACCTAAGAGAGAGAAGGTGGGAGGGAGACATTTAAGAAAGAAGGAGAGGGAGTCAAAATGGGAGAGAGGGTGTGGGAAGGAGAGACCTAAGGGAGTAGGGTGGGAGGTAAGTGAGGCCTGACAGAGAGGGATTGTGTGAGAGGGCATTGGAGTGACACAAATTAGTCTAGGTAGCATGGGAGGGAGTGAGACTTGAGAGAGAGAGACTTGAGAGGGAAAGAATTTATTCAATTATGGTGGGGGGAAGACCTAAGAGAGGGAGTGGGACCCTTAAATTGTAAACACTATACCATTAACCCTTAACCCTTAAACCCTAATCCCTCAACCCCCATATCCTCTTAATCCGTCACTCCTCAAACCTTAAACCCTAAACCATCAACCCCTCTACAATATTAATCCCTCAACCCTTAACCCTTAACCCTCAACCCTTAAACCCTAATCCCTCAACCCCTATACCCTCTTAATGCCTCAACCCCTCTACCCTCTACCCTTAAAACCTAATACCTCAAACCCTATACCCTATTAATCATTCAACCCCTCTACCCTCTACCCTTAAACCCTAATCCATCAACCCCTATACCCTCTTAATCCCTCAACCCTCAACCCTTAACCCTTAAACCCTAATCCATCAACCCCCATACACTCTTAATCCCTCAACCCTCA